>JAUPTC010001364.1:0-17500 GCA_030762895.1 Sophora flavescens
TCTCCTGGTCGTGATAAATTGTTTGCACGGGTTGTTAAATGTGTCTTTCTTGGTATTCTTGAGTGCAAAAGGGATATCGATGTTATCGTCCCTATACACATCTCTTTTATGTATCTGCAGATGTTACATTTTTTGAAGATAGCCCCTACTTTGTCACATTAGCTACCTCCGACTCTACTCCATCTCAGGTACTGCCCACTCCTCAACTTGCAACACCCGTCTCTGATCTTCCAACTCCACAGCTACAGGATGACCGCCCGTTTCATCGATATGGTATTTATTATGAGCGTCGGGCTCTTGAAGTTCCTGAAGCTCTTGAGATCATACCTAGTATTGATCCTCCTGATTCAGCTCCCGCTCCAATCGCTCCTCCCACTACGGTCCAACCGGTCACTTTCGCTGACATACCCATTGCCCTTCGTAAAGGTAAACGCTCTACTCTTAATCCCCATCCCATTTACAATTTCCTGAGTTACCATCGATTATCTCATTGCCGTTATGCTTTTATATTTGCCTTGTCATCTGTTACCATTCCCAAGAATTTTCAGGAAGCACTATCTCATCCAGGGTGGCGACAGGCAATGATTGATGAGATGGCGGCATTGGAATCTAATCATACATGGACCCTTGTTTCCCCTTCTGCTAGGAAATCAGTAGTTGGTTGTCGATGGGTATTTACTGTTAAAGTTGGTTCTAATGGGCAGGTGGATCGCTTGAAAGCTCGGCTGGTAGCAAAGGGGTACACTCAGATCTATGGTCTGGATTACGATGATACTTTTTATCCTGTTGCTAAGATGGCATTTGTTTGTTTGTTCTTGTCTATGGCCGCCATGAGACACTGGTCATTATACCATCTGGATATTAAAAACGCTTTCTTACATGGTGATCTAGAGGAGGAGATCTATATGGAGCAACCACCTGGGTTTGTTGCTCATGGGGAGTCAGATCTTGTTTGCAGGTTACAAAAGTCCTTGTATGCCTTAAAGCAGTCACCTCGCACTTGGTTTGGAAAGTTCAGTAAAGTCATCCAGCAGTTTGGCATGATTCGTTGCGAGGCAGACCATTCTGTTTTCTGTAAATGCTCATCCTTGAATAAACGTATTTATCTCGTGGTGTATGTGGATGATATTGTTATTACAGGTGACGATCAAGAAGGCATTCAGGAATTGAAGCAACACTTATTTAAACATTTTCAAACCAAAGATCTTGGTCGATTGCGGTACTTCCTTGGGATTTGTTAGAATAGATTATCTTATCTTATCTTATCTTAGAGTACATCATATTTTATAAGAGTATCTTGAATTATCTCATAGGATTAGGTTGTTATTAGTTAGTTATTATCATAATTAGTTTCCCTTTTTGATCAGCCTCTGGCTAACTAGTTTTATAACTAGTAAGATCATGGTTTTTGCACTGATTATTCGAGTTTCAATCTCGTTTTAACCAAGATTTCTATTTAACTATCCTCAAGTAAACTATTGAGTTTCTTAAGTAGTTTAGGACATTTTAGTTATTTTTTGAGTCAAATAAAGCATTCACTGCTATCTCATGTTTTCAGGTTAGAAAGGGAAGCACTTAGAGCCAAGGGAATGGAGAAAGCAGTGGAAAATGCAATTCTGGAGGATTCGCCTCGCGAGAAGCTACTCGCCTTGCGAGACTGAAGACCAGCCTGAACAGCAGAATGTCATCCTTTCTATCTCGCCACGCGAACCATGTCTCGCCTCGCGAGACTGAAGACCAGAAGCTATCACGCCCAAGCCGTGATACTCATCACGGGCATAATGAGAAGATCCTTCTTGGTCTCGCCCCGCGAATCACTGTCTCGTCTCGTGAGAACTCAATTTTGAACTCGCGCCACTTTAATATTCGCCTCGCGAGCGGGCGTAAATCCTGAAAGTTATAAATTGCTGTTTTAGGGGAGAAACCTGAACATCTTCTTTTCCTTTTAGATTAGACGGCTGCGAATTAGGTTTAGTGTTTTGTGTCTCCTTTGTAATGGAGAACTAATCTCCATGGATTGATCTACTGTAATCGGGTTCCATTGACACTTGAGGTTATGTAATTCCCATTCTTATTGCTATTCTCTTTCAATACTTATGCTATATGCCTTGTTTGCTTAATTCAAGTTGTATAGAATAGGTATTGATTTGTTTCGATGATTGTATGTTTCTATACTTAATCGCGTTTGCTTAATTCGCGTGTGTTCAATCGTGTTTGCTTAATTCACGAGAGCTTCATCCGTTTGCTTAATTCGGAATTAGAAACATACATCTCGTAGCGTCAATTTCACTTGTTAATTGCTGCTACAATCGAAAAGGGAGTCGAATCTGCTTAGGGCATGGAATTATATGAATCAATGATAGTGTGAAACCGAGAACAGTAGGTTAATCATTTTTAGTTTATTTGATAATCACTTTATTTGCATTATTTTCTTAACTGTTCCCTTAATTGAATCATCCAACCCCCCCCCCCCCCCCCCCAAAACTAACTTTTCTGCGAATAACAATCCAAGAGTCCTTGTTAGACGATACTCGAGTTGTCGCACCCTAATTGCAGTTTTTACAAACCACTCGCTTTTTGACGCGCGTGCGACAACGTGTCAAAATCGGCGTCGTTGCCGAGGACTCTTGTTGTTATTAACAGGAAAAAAAATTGCATTGCTGAATTAGTTATGGCTGCTTTGTCTGGTTATGAATCTTAGTTTTGCCCATGGATAATTACATGCAAGGTTATATGGCTTATGTTAATTATGAGCCATATATATATTATCCTAACTTTGCTGGAGGTTATGAGTTTTGCAGTGATTCTGGCATGAACGGAGTGAACCACTATTTTGGCCAACATGGTGGAGGACAAGGCATCTTGGATGAGATAGCTTCTTTGGTGCATCAAATGGCAGAACACAATCTTGAAGCTCAACGGAGGATAGAAGCAGGTTTTCAGAAGTTGGCCACTCAAACTGGTCACATTGCCCCCACCTCGGCTACACTGCAACTCAACATCTCCTTGAAGAACACATAGATTCACAAATAGTTGTTCTTGACAATACTTCCTTTGAGCATGATTTTGATAATAATGTCAGGAACACTATTGTTGATGAAGTGTGTGTTGAATTTCCAGACATTCAAGCCTTTTCTGATTCTGTTTATTATACAATATGTGCTTATTATACTAACACTAACCTTTGTATGGTGTGTGCTGAGATTTCTGCATGTATAGTAGGTGATGGATTTGTTAGTACAGTGAGTGAAAGTCGTGCAGAAGTTGAAGCAGCACCAGTAATCCTCTCCACTTGTTTATCGCCACCCACTGTGGAACAACCAGCGATGGAGTTCAAGCCTCTGCCTGAAAAATTGGATTTTGAATCTTTAGCTTTGAAGGCACCATGGCCAGTCCAAAAGGTTGAACCCCATTTTTATTGGGAAGACTTTGTTGACAAGGAGGTCATCTTCGATCCAAGAGGGAGTGAGAAGTCCGCCGCACTTGGCGGAGTCACCATGATTGTCAAGCGCTCACCTTCATATATATGCTGCATGTTATGGGATCCGGGAGGATCATATTGCACTTAGGGCATTCCTTGGCCGCTGTATCACAGACAGTGGGATCCCGGTGGAACCGCCTCCATGATTTTTCTCTAACCATTTCCTTTTTAATTATCCTTGCTTTGTTTTTGTTTTTTTTTCTTTTAGCTCTTGAATAATTTGAAAATTGAAAATTGATCCCCGTGTGAAAAATTGAAAATTGAACTTTGAGATATTCTATTATGATTGCATGATTTATGATAAGTTTGGGGTGAAAGGGTGCACACACTGGGGATTGAATCTCGGTCAAACAATTTGCAAAAATGTCCAGGTGAGGATTTGAGCCTCCAACATGTTTTTAATTGTGTGAATCACTTTCAGTTGCACTTTCCCGAATTTGCTTGAATCTCTTCTTGGTTTGCATGCTTATGTGTTGCATCAGATGATTTAGGCAATTTTCTTTGAATTAACTACTTGGCCTAAATTGAACCAATCCCTAATGCATGTTCCCTAGTTAGCCACATTGAGCCTAATTAGCCTATTGCTTCTTGATGACCCTATGTTACAAGCCAAAAATCTGAAAAACCATGTTAACCCAATGTTAGGATTAGGAGAGTATGGAAGCTTAGCAAGAGAAGGGTTGTAAGAAAGTAAGTTTGGGGTGGCTACAGGGATATGATGTGTTGTTTGGGATTGAGAAAAAGAAAAAGAAAATAATAAAGGTTGGAGCCAAAGGCAAAAAGAAAAAAAAAGAAAAAAAGGAAGAAAAGCACAAAAATGTCAAAAAAGGGTATTGGAAGAAAAACGCTGTAGTCACCCAAAGCAAAAAGAAAAATGGAAAAGGAATTTGAGTAGAAGTTCAATGTGTCAAAAATGCTCACACTCTCTTAATTCCTAGGGACTTAAGCCTAGTACCTTTGAATATCCTACCTTTAGTCAGACCCCATTACAACCTTTAAAAGACCTTCTGATGTTGCATGCATGTTTTCGTGGGAACCATTTTGAGATGAAAATCAAATTCATGGGAAGTGCTCTTAAAATGTGAAATTGAGTGAAAAATTGATAACCTAGACAAATTGAGCGAATGAGTGAAATATTACCCTTGTGAGGAAGGCAATTATTTGAAATTGGTGATCTCTTTTGTGTGTAACTTGGATCCTCAACTTAGATTAATGATTGCATGAATGATGGAATTCTCAATCGTTAAAAAGTAAATGAATGTGGGGATTGCATTGTTAAAAAGGGGGAAAACTTTGATGAAAAATTGTTTTGTTGAAATTGCATGCAGTTTGTGCGAAACTGATTGAATCCTTTAAGCTTGCCAAGTCTGAGTCCTTTTTGAGTTTTAGTTTGCTTGGGGACAAGCAAAGTTTAAGTTTGGGGTATTTTGATCAACCTCCGGCTAACTAGTTTTATAACTAGTAAGATCATGGTTTTTGCACTGATTATTCGAGTTTCAATCTCGTTTTAACCCAGATTTGGATTTAACTGTCCTCAAGCAAACTATTGAGTTTCTTAAGTAGTTTAGGACATTTTAGTTAGTTTTTGAGTCAAATAAAGCATTCACTGCTATCTCATGTTTTCAGGTTAGAAAGGGAAGCACTTAGAGCCAAGGGAATGGAGAAAGCAGTGGAAAATGAAATTCTGGAGGATTCGCCTCGCGAGAAGCTACTCGCCTTGCGATATTGAAGACCAGCTTAAACAGCAGAATGTCATCCTTTCTGTCTCGCCACGCGAACCATGTCTCGCCTCACGAGACTGAAGACCAGAAGCTATCACGCCCAAGCCGTGATACTCATCACGGGCATAATGAGAAGATCCTTCTCAGTCTCGCCCCGCGAATCACTGTCTCGCCTTGTGAGAACTCAATTTTGAACTCACGCCACTTTAATATTCGCCTCGCGAGCGGGCGCATATCCTGAAGGTTATAAATTGCTGCTTTAGGGGAGAAACCTGAACATCTTCTTTTCCTTTTAGATTAGACGGCTGCGAATTAGGTTTAGTGTTTTGTGTCTCCTTTGTAATGGAGAACTAATCTCCATGGATTGATCTACTGTAATCGGGTTCCATTGACACTTGAGGTTATGTAATTCCCATTCTTATTGCTATTCTCTTTCAATACTTATGCTATATGCCTTGTTTGCTTAATTCAAGTTGTATAGAATAGGTATTGATTTGTTTCGATGATTGTATGTTTCTATACTTAATCGCGTTTGCTTAATTCGAGTGTGTTCAATCGTGTTTGCTTAATTCACGAGAGCTTCATCCGTTTTCTTAATTCGGAATTAGAAACATACATCTCGTAGCGTCAATTTCGCTTGTTAATTGCTGCTACAATCGAAAAGGGAGTAGAATCCGCTTAGGGCATGGAATTATATGAATCAATGATAGTGGGAAACCGAGAACAGTAGGTTAATCGTTTTTAGTTTATTTGATAATCACTTTATTTGCATTATTTTCTTAACTGTTCCCTTAATTGAATCATCCACCACCACCACCACCCCCCCCCCCCCAAACTAACTTTTCTGTGAATAACAATCCAAGAGTCCTTGTGAGTCGATACTCGAGTTGTCGCACCCTAACTGCAGTTTTTACAAACCACTCTCTTTTTGACGCGCGTGCGACAGCGTGTCACTTTTCAATTAGGATTAGGATTCTTGTATCCCTATAAATAGGGGTTAGTTCTTAAGTTTTTGTACAGCAAGACCATAATCAATCATAATCATATTTTGAGTGTTCATTCTTTTTCTTCTCTTTCTCTATCTAAACCTATAACTTCAACATGGTATCAGAGCGGTACCATCCTCCATGACCTATCTCGTCACTATTCCGCTACCGTGTTCCCTTAAGTATGAAGGAACTCTAATCATCTTCTTAGTCATACAAAAAAAATTGACATTTTTCTCTCCCCCGTTGTGTTTTCCTTTTCCGGTAACCTGAAGGAGGAGGATACCATCCTTCGTCTTTCCCACCCTTGTTTTTATCCCGTCAGTCGCTGTCTGCTGCCGTCGTTTCTAGCCGTCGACCCCATCACTAGACTCGTCGGCCGCCAATCTGTCCAACCGTCCAAACCGTACCGTTGTTCGCCTCCCGACGCGCCGAACTCACCGGCCTATGCTATTTTCGTATCTGTTCTCACCTCCCTTTATGGACCACTTTTCAGCAACCACCTTGATGTGTTTGGTTCCCTTAGCTTATGTTTTACTGTGTTCGAAAGGTCTAATCTTTGGTCTACTGTTTGCTTATCCAATGTTTGTCATCCAATTCTTATCCACTGATGGATCATACCAGTGGCTTCTCTTCCCACCAACGATCATTTCGGTAGTGACTCCTTTCTCACTGATGGATCATACCAGTGACTCCTCCTCTTATCCACTGAAGGATCGTACCGGTGTCTTCTCTTCCCACCGACGATCATTCCGGTGGCGACTCCTTTCCCACTGATGGATCATACCATTGACTCCTTCTCTTATCCACTGATGGATCATACCAGCGGTTTCTCTTCCCACCGATGATCATTTCGATGGTGACTCCTTTCCCACTGATGAATTATATTAGCGGTGACTTCTATTTCCGTCAACGATTGACTTATGTTAGTTATAACTCATACTATTCATCATGATCGTTTGTCCCAGATGTACTGGCCTCATCTCAGTCCCAGAAGTAGTTGTCTACATTAATTTCAATTTTAAATAATTTGGGTCTCCAATATTGTTGTTAAAGCTTCCAAATGCAATTTTGAGAAGTTCGGACCTTGCTGCTAGATTGTTTACCAATAAATTTTTGTCAGGCTGATGATCATTCCAGCTATCTTGCTAAGTTATCTTTCCAACAACTCTCTCCGGCCTCTCCAACATATTTTCCCACTTAAGTTGGCTGTTTCGGTAGTCCCGTCGTCCGACCATCGTCAGGGTTCAGATGTCGCCACTAGTCATAGAAAACTTCATGACCTGTCCTACACTTAAGTTAGTTGTTTTAGGCTAAGGACAACGTCTGGCCAAATATCATTTCAGTTTGGTTTGGTTGATGTTCATAAAAATCAGCAATGATTTCTTCAGTTGGTTGATTGGGTGTTTGTTCTTGGGCACAAACATTATTGGTTGATCGTTCATGTATTTCTTGGTTTATTCAGGATATCTTTATGCGTATGGTTACCTTTGGTTGTAAATTTTCTCTTTCAAAGGGTATACTTGTAACAAGCTTAAAGCTTAGTAAGCTTTAGCTTGAGGGGGGGTGTTAGAATAGATGGTCTTATCTTATCTTAGAGTTCATCATATCTTATAAGAGTATCTTGAATTATCTCATAGTATTAGGTTGTTATTAGTTAGTTATTATCATAATTAGTTTCCCTTTTCAATTAGGATCAGGAGTCTTGTATCCCTATAAATAGGGGTTAGTGCTTAAGTTTTTTGTACAGCAAGATCATAATCAATCATAATCATATTTTGAGTGTTCATTCTTTTTCTTCTCTTTCTCAATCTAAACCCATAACTTCAACAGGATTGAAGTAGCCCAATCAAGAACGGGGGTTCACTACAAAAAAAAGGGTGTTTAGCGACCGAAGAAATCGGTCGCTATTCATCAAAATTCGGTCGCTAAATAGGTTAACGATCGAATTAGCGACCGAATAATGACGGTTGCTAAAACCCTGGTCGCTAAATCATTTAGCGACTGAATTTGTAATCGGTCGCTAATTTATAAAAATCGGTCACTAAATTGGTCTCCTAAAACCAGCTATGTGACCAATTTTAGCGACCGAAAATTCGGTCGCTAAATTGGCCACCAAATTAAAAAAAAAAATCAGTCACTAAACGTGTCCCCAAAACTTGTTCTATGGACCAATTTAGTGATCGATTTCATTAAAAAACATATAACAAACCAAATATAATTTTTTTTATAAGCTAAAGTGTATTGAAAGAGTATAATGGGTACTCTAAACTCAAACAAAAGAACCAAATACAAGAGGGATATGGTAGAGATTCAACCAAAGTCGGAGAAGACAATAATGGTTGATATACTAACTAATCGTCGACCAAAAAGAATTCCTCAGCACCTAATATCTAAAACCAATCCACCGCCCTGCTATTGGCAATTTAGTGCCTAAAAGCTTATTAGGGATAATTGCAGCAAAAGAGAAAAAGCCCTTTGAACCTTTACATCCAGTAAAACACCAAATTATGGGGATCTTTGTGGGTTCACCAAGGAACCGTTTGAATCCAACTTTTAGACCTTTGTGGAGTTCATAGCCTCCATTGTCCCTTAAAAAGTAATTGTCTTCCCAACTCTGCATAAGAATATAATGAGACAAAAATATAATGCTTCCCTTATACAAGAATATAATGAAACACAGATGATTGAATGGAAAATTGGATATAAAATGTATCCACAAATTCACAATCTTCAAAATCTTCAACAACCTTGTAAGCTATAATCATTTTCTATCAAGTTGTCTTATCAATAAGAGAAAGAGAAAGCATATCATACAAAGTCTAAAAGAAATGGGTAGGATTCATTTCTTCCCTTTTCTTTACATTTCATTCTTTCTAAAAGTTTCCACACAAAGTCTAAGAGATATGCTTTGTGGACTTACTCACGTGAAGAGATGTTCTTGTTGACATGTTCGCTAGAAACCAAACCACAAAAATTACCCAGAAATACATCATACCCTGCAAATAAGAAAATAATATACATGATATAATTCCAAAAAATGATGTTCCCTAAAGCACAAATATTATCTTGACAAACATAACAAACCTTGATCATACGCTTCAAAAGCTGGAGAAACAACAACACCATTAGATACCCAACTGAAACCAATTCATTTTAATTTCTGTATTTCACACATAGCAATCACACTATATGATATTTCAATGCAAACTCAAACTCAACCAATATTATTCAATTGTTACATATCTTGAAACCACATATAACCAAAAGTTCAAAGATACTTGCATGCTTATACCCATTAACAAGAGTTCAACCATTTTTATCATACAAAAATCTAAAATCAACATGCTGGAGTTCAAAACCAATTTACATCTCATACAACAAATAAAATTCAATAACACATTGAGCAATTGATTCAAGCATTTTCTCAAACAGATTATGTTCAATCTAACAAGTTGATTCACATAGAACTAGAATTCATAGGACAGTAAAACCAATTTCACAGTCCCAATTTCATAAAGCAAGCTTTAATTTTAATATTAAAATCTGAAATCAAAGGGTTAGGGTTAGGGTTTCAAAATCAATTTGGGGGTTTTGAATCTGAGACACAAGAGAGGGTTTTGACTCACCCAAGGAAGAAGAAGAAGTTGGGGTGGTGTTGTGGGGCTCCTCGCGGCGGCGGACGGCGACGGCACGGCGTCCAGCAACGGTGACAGTGTTCCTGTAACACCCTTGTACTCAAAACTTGAAGGTAAGTCTAGGAGATGAAGGAAGGAACTTAAACTAACAAAGAGAGGTGAGAAACCACCGGGAATGGAAGTCAAACCACCTTACCGTGGCGGAGGACGGCGCAACCGCAGCTGTGCGTGCCAGGAGGGCGGTGGCGAGTCGCGGGTCATCTACCCTCGCCGTGCAGTGGCCGAACGGCGGCCTAGGGCGGTGGTCGCGTGACTGAGAAGAAGGAAGGAAGAAGGTAGAAGATGAAGTTGGGGAGAAGGAAGAAGAAGTGTGGAAGAAGAAGGAAGAAGGAGTAGAGAAAGAGAAATGAAAGTGAGGGAGAGGGCGTCGAGACCAAAATATTAGTTTTAGGGATTTTAGTTTTAGCGACCGAATTCGGTCGCTAAAATGGTTAATTTGAAATTTGAATCCATAATTTTAGCGACCGAATAATTCGGTCGCTAAATCGGTCGCTAAAACGCTCTATTTTAATTTTTGTACGCGCCATGTAGCGACCGATTTAATATCGGTCGCAAAAGATAACTTAATTTTAACCGTTGCATTTAACTCGGTCGCCATTTCGGTCGCTAAAAAATCATAAAATTTATGACTTTTACTTTCCTTTATTTTGCGACCGAAATAGAGACCGATAACTCTGCTACGCTCTATTTCGGTCGCTATTTCGGTCGCAATATCAACTCTAATCAGTGTTTGATTTAGATCCTAAAATCGGTCGTCATTTCGGTCGCAAACAGCAACCAACAAATTCGGTCGCTATTTTCGGTCGCTAAATAACCTTTTTTTTGTAGTGGTTGCCATTTCTCAGAGGAAATGTGCCCTTGACATTCTTGATGAAACATGGATGCTAGATTGAAAACCTGTTGATACTCGTATGGACCCAAATGTAAAGGTTCTACCTAATGAGGGGGGGGGGGGGGGCATATCCTAACCGAGGCAGATATAGAAGATTAGTTAGGAAGTTAAATTATCTCACCATGACTCGACCATACCTTGCTTTTCCGATCAGTGTTGTAAGTCAGTTTCTCAACTCACCATGTGACAGTCATTGGAATGCAGTTGTCGGAATCATAAGATATATTAAGGGATCACCTGGTAAAGGGATTGTTTATATGGACAGGAGTCATACTAATATCATTGGGTATACATATGCAAATTGGGAAGGCGATGCTAGTGATAGGAGATCCACTTCAAGCTACTGTGTGCTTATTGGAGGTAATCTGATTTCATGGAAAAGTAAAAAGCAGACTGTTGTTGCAAGATCAAGCAAAGAAGCAGAGTATCGTGCTATGGCTAATGCTACTTGTGAACTCCTATGGCTAAAATATTTGCTCCAAGAGTTGAAGTTTTTTGAGATAGGTCCTATGGAACTTGCTTGTGATAACCAATCAGCGTTGTATCTTTCTTCAAATCCTATCTTGCATGAAAGAACCAAGCATATAGAAGTTGATTGTCACTTCATCCGGGAAAAGACCCTCTCGGGCATCATTAAGACTTGCTTTGTAGGTACTAGAGATCAACTTGCAGATATGATGACTATGTCTTTATGCGGTCCTTGAATAGCATACATATGTGGCAAGCTGGTTGCATCAGACATATATGCTCCAGCTTGAGGATGAGTGTTAAATATAATTAATATATGTGAATGGTGGATTTATGTGGACGGTGGAGTCCCATCCATTGTATTCTCATGTTCATTGTATATTTCTCCTAGGACTTAGCATAGACTTTATTGTTCTAGGAATCATGCATAGTCAAGTGTATATATATCTTATAGTTCTTTTCATTATCAATACAGTGAAGTATTCAGTTTTATATTCAAGTAAGTATAAGGAAAAAAAATTACCCTTTCTTAAAGAACCTTCAGCTTTCACATTATTGTTATTGAAAGACAATGGATTTTCAGAATACATTCCCTTGTGTTTTGTTTGATAGGAACCTTCAATAGCTTCACCATCTCTCATTGATACCCTTTGCTCCTGTGCATGAAGCTTGTTGGTTAACTCTCTAATCGTGAGACCTTGCAATTCACAAGACTCTTCAATTTCAGAGATCTTGGCTTCAAATTTTTTAGGCACTGAAACCACGATCTTTTCTACGATCTTTTGATTTGTAATGCCTCGCCAAGAAGCCACATTTGATTTACAATATCCATTAACATGCCAGAAAATCTTTGACATATTCGTTGTCCTTCATCTTCAACAATTCAAATTCTCTCTTCAATGTGAGGAGCCTAACAGATTTGACCCTGTCACTACCTTCAAATTCATCCTGGATCTTGTCCCATACCCGTTTATTCCAAGTTCATGATTTTGGTGAAAATATGATCTGCAAGTTCCGAATGCAGACGAGTGATGGCTTTGTCTTTCTTGAGTTCCTCCTCCCCGTGAGCTTTCATCTGAGCAACGGTAGGATTCCCTCTCAATGGTGGTGGATCAGCTTCAAAGATCACAACATTCCATAAACTGAGACCTCAAATAATACTTCATCTTGACGGCCCAAATGTGATAGTTTTCACCATTAAACATTGGAATTACAGATGAAGAAATGTTGAAAGTAGGCATATTTGCACCACAAATACATGAAAAATAAATCACTCAACCTCAACGTGTTTAGCCCTTAAAAAAAATAAGAACTTTTCTTCACAACCCGAAAGAAAAATGGCTCTTTGATACCACTATTGGGGCAATTTGATTTACAATAAGCATGAATATAAAATCTGATCACGCAAATAAAATCGAGAGATTGAAAAATAGGAGGAGGAAAATTAGCCTATTATTCATAAAAGAAAGTGCTCATTTATAGGCTTACAAAAACTAACAGATAATAGCTAAAAATTCTCATATGGATCATATTTATTTGAATAACACTAAACTAACTGAAAATTGAAAAATAAAAGATAAAATCTGCAACAATAACAATGACTCTATCTAGACTCTATCTAAAACTTATTCAAAAATCAAATTTCAAAAAAGGCAAAATCTCATATCTCTAACATATCCCACAATATTTCTTTATTCTCAACATTTCACCATCCATTTTCTTATTTTTCCATTCCCGTCATTCTTCTTTTTCTTATATCGCGTCGTCCCCTCGAACCACCACTGCAACCAGGACGCAGGACCAGCAACTCCAGCAGAGGGCTTTTTTCAGTTTAAGGTTTTGACATGTGCTTTTTGTTCCCCTTCCAAGTTTGATTTAACTATACTTTTGTAATCTATTGGGTGAAAATGTAAATGGGTTTGATTATATGAGTCCCTTTTTCAATTTTTTCGCCTTGAGTTTATCTAGCTGAATGGATTTCAAAGATTAGGGTTTAGGGTTTAGGGGTTAGGGGGTTAGAGGTTCGGGGTTCGGGGTTCGGGTTCTGGGTTCGGGGGTGGTGTTGGGGGTTGGGGTGGGGGTTGGTGGTTTGGGGTTTGGGGTTGGGGGTTGGGGGTTTGGGGTTAGGTTTGGGGGTCGGGGGTCGGGGGTTTGGGGGTTGGGGGTCGGGTTCAGGGGTTCGGGATTCGGGGGTTCGGGGTTCAGGTTTCGGGGTTCGGGGTTCGTGTTTCGTGTTTCGGGTTCGGGGTTCGGGGGTCCGGTGTCCGGGCTCCGCGGTCCGAGGTCCGGGTTCAGGGTTCCGGGATCCGGGTTCCGGGTTAGGGGTTAGTGGTTAGGCGTTTAGGAGTTTCGGGGTTGGGTTTAGGGGTTAGGGGTTCGGGGTTCGGGTTCGGGTTCGGGTTGCGGGTTGGGGGTTAGGGTTTGGGGGTTGGAGTTCGGCGTTCGGGGTTCCGGGGTTCGGGTTGGGGTTGGAGGTTGGCGTTCGGGGTTCGGGGGTCGAGGTTTACGGTTGGGGGTTGAGGGTTAGGGATTGGGGATTTGGGGTTTGGGGGTGGGGTTGGGGGGTTGGGGGTTGGGCTTTGGTGTTTGGGGTTGGGGGTGGGGGCGGGGGTGGGGGTTGGGGGTTGGGGGTTTCGGGTTTGGGTTTCGGGTTCGGGGTTTAGGGTTGGGGGTTCGGGGGTTGGGGGTGGGGTTTGGGTTTGGGGTCCGGGGTCCGCGGTCCCGGGTCCCTGTTTCGGGGGTTGGGCATTGGGGGGTTCGGGGGTTGGGGTTTGGGTTCGGGGTTCGGGGGTTCGGGGGTCAGGGGTCCGGGGTCCGGGTTCCGGGTTTGGGGTTAGGGCTTAGGGGTTTAGGGGTTTCGGGGTTCGGGGTTCGGGTTAGGGGTCGGGGTTTCGGGTTTCGGGTTCGGGGTTCGAGTTTCGGGGTTTCGGGTTCGGGGTTCCGAGGGTTCGGGGTTCGGGTTAGGGTTGGGGGTGGGGTTGGGGGTTTGGGTTCGGGGGTGGGGGTTCGGGGGTTGGGGTTTGGGGTTTAGGGGATCTGGGTTCGGGGTTCGGTGTTTCGGGGGTTCGGGGTTTCGGGTTTCGGGTTGCGGGTTTCGGGTTTCGGGTTGCAGTTTGGGGTTGGGTTCGGGGTTCGGGGTTTCGGGTTCGGGGGTCGGGGTTGGGGGTTGGGGTGTTTCGGGGGTTCGGGGTTGGGGTTCGGGGTTGGGAGTTTGGGTTCGGGGGTTCGGGTTCGGGGTTTGGGGTTTACGGGTTCGGGTTTCGGGTCCGAGGTCCGGGGTCCGGGTTTCGGGTTCCGGGTTCCGTGTTCCGAGTTCCGGGTTAGGGGTTTAGGAGGTTAGGGGTTTCGGGTTAAGGGTTTCGGGGTTAGGGGTTAGGGGTTCAGGGTGTTGTTGGGGGTTGGGGTTGGGGTTGGGGGTTGGGGGTTAGGGTTGGGAGGTGGGGTTGGGGGTGATCGCGCTGTCGCCACACGCCAAAAAGAACGAGCGTTTACAAAATAATGTAGATAGGGAAGCGACAACTCGAGTATCGTCTCTCACGGACTCTTAGGTGTTGCTATTATTAACAGAAAATCAGTTTTGGGGGGTTTGGGTTTGAAATAAAATAAAGAAACAAAAACAGAAATAAAACAAACCAGTTAAAGAGATTATCAAGTAAACTAAAGACGGTTAACCTACTGTTCTCGGTTTCCCACTATCATTGGTTCATATAAATCCAAGCCCTTAGCAGATTCTAATCCCCTTTCAGTTGTAGCAACAATTAACAAACGAAATCGCTACTACGGATACATGTTCCTATTCCCGAATTAAACAAACGGGGTTAAGCCCTCATGAACTAAACGAACATGAATGAACACACGCGAATTAAACAAACGCGATTAAGTATAGGAACATAGCATCACTGAATTGAATCAACACAACACTACACACTCCTGAATTAAACAAACAGAAATGTATAACATGGTATTGAAAATAGAAAAGCAGATAAAACAGAAAATACAGAACCTCAAATGTAAATGGAAACCAATCCCAGTAGATTAACCAAGGAGACTAGCTCTCCATTACAAAGAAAAGTAAAAGCTAAGAGATAAAACTAAAACTAACTAAGATCTGACTACTCGCTACTCTGACTAAAACTAGCCAGCCACTAGCCACTAGCCACTAGCCACTCTTCAGTTCTGTCTAAAACTGACTTATATACAAGTTTCTGGAATCAGCTTTCTCGCGAGGCGAGCACTGTCTCGCGAGGCGAATAATGCGAACAGTCTCCAACTTTAGATCTTCTCGCGAGGCGAGCATATCATTCGCGAGGCGAAACTCTTCAAATTCCAAACTGTAACGCCCGTGACCTTTCACATGGGTAAACCGTGATGCTTCCTAACTTCCAGGCTTGGATTACTCGCGAGGCGAGTCATGTTTCGCGGGGCGAGACAGAATGGATTGCAATTTCTGGAACAGTCACCTTCTGGTTAGCGAGGCGAATGCCTTCTCGCGGGGCGAAAGACTCCAGAATTATTTCTTTTTATTAACCTGAAAACAGAAAATAGCATAAGTATTTTATTTAACTCTAAATCAACTAAATTAACCTAAAAATACTTTACAGACTCAAAATACTGCTTAAAGACAATCAAGTCTAATTTGGGTGAAAATGATATAAAATTAGCACAAAACCACGGTCTTTCTAGTTATAAAACTAGACTAGCCAGAGGCTCATCAGGGGTGGGGGTTGGGGGTTCGGTTTCGGGTTCGGGGTTCGGGGTTCGAGATTTTGGGTTTCGGGTTTTCGGGGGTTCGGGGTGGGGGTGGGGTTTGGGGTCCGGGGTATGGGGTCATGGGTCCGGGTCCCGGGTCCTAGGTTTGGGGTTTGGGGGTTGGTGTTGGGGTTGGGGTTGGGGGCTGGGGGTTGGGGTTTTGGGGGTGGGGGTTGTGTGTTCGGGTTCGGGGTCCGGGGTCTGGGGTCCAGGTTTCGGGTTAGGGTTAGGGGTTAGGGTTTATGGGTTTGGGTTTCGAGGTTAGGGTTAGGGGTCAGGGGTCAGGGGTTTAGGGGTTCGGGTTTCGGGGTTAGGTTTAGGGTTTAGGGGTTAGGGGTTCGGGTTCGGGGTTCAGGGTTCGGGTTGGGGGTTGGTGGTCTGGGGTTTAGGGTTTAGGGTTTAAGGTTTCGGGTTGGGGGTCTAGGGTCTGGGGTCTGGGGTTTAGGGTTTCGGGGGTCGGGGTTCGGGTTTGGGGGTTCGGGTTGGGGGTTTGGTGGTTTGGGGTTTGGGTTTGAGGTTTGGTGTTTGGGGTTGGCGTTGGGGTTTGGGGGTTGGGGGTTGGGGGTCGGGGTTTGGGGGTAGGGGTAGGGGATTAGGGGTTGGGGTTTGGGGTTTGGGGTTTGGGGTTGGGGGTTGAGGTTTAGGGTTTTGGGGTTGGGGTTTGGGGTTCGGGTTGGGGGTTTGGTGGTTTGGGGTTTGGGTTTGGGGTTTGGTGTTTGGGGTTGGGGTTTTGGTGTTGGGGGTTGGGGTTTGGAGGTTGGTGTTTAGGGGTCGGGGTTGGGGGTTGGGGTTTGGGGTTGGGGGTTGGGGTTTGGGGTTCGGGGGTCGGGGTTCGGGGTTCGTGTTGGGTTTAGGGTTCGTGTTTAGGGTTTAGGGTTCAGGGTTCCGGGTTCCGGGTTCCGAGTTCGGGGTTGGGGTTGGATTCCGGTGTCCGGGGTTTCGGGTTCGTGTTTTAGGGTTCGGGTTTCGGGGTGTCGGGGTTCGGGGTCTTGGGGTTTCGGGGTTCGGGGTTCGGGGTGGGGTTCAGGGTGGTGTTGGGGGTTGGGGTTGGAGGTGGGGGTTGAGGTTGGGGGTTGAGGTTAGGGGTTTCGAGGTCATGGTCGGGGTCGGGGTTGGGGGTTGGGGGTTGGGGTTGGGGTTGGGGTTAGGGTGGGGGTTTGGGGTTTGGGGTTGGGGTTTCGGGTTTAGGGGTTTGAGTTTCGGGGTTTCGGGGTTAGGTTTAGGGTCTAGCGGTTAGGGGTTAGGGGTTCGGGGTTCGGGTTATGGCTCAGGGGTTCGGGTAAGGGTTCGGGGTTCGGGTAAGGGTTCGGGGTCTGGGGTTTAGGGTGTTGGGTTTAGGGTTTAGGGTTTCGGGTTTGGGGTTCGGGGTTGGTGGTTGGTGGTTTGGGTTTGGGGTTGGGGGTTTGGGGTTTTTGGGGTTGGGGTTTGGGGGTTTGGGTTGGGGTTTGGGGTTGGGGGTTGGGGGTTTAGGGGTTAGGGTTTAGGTGTTTGCGGTTAGGGGTTTA
>JAUPTC010001364.1:22500-25000 GCA_030762895.1 Sophora flavescens
TGGATCGGTGTGGTGCACCGGTTTCATGATTTGGCTCGGTCTGGTGCATCTGATTCGTTACTTGGCTCGGTCTGGTGCACTAGATTCATGGTTTGGCTCGGTGTAGTGCACCAGATTCATGATTTGGCTCGGTGTGGTGCACCGGATTCATGATTTGGCTCGGTGTGGTGCACCAGATTCATGGTTTGGTTCGGTGTGCTGCACCAGATTCCTGACTTGGCTCGATCTGGAGCACCAGATTCATGGTTTGGCTCGGTCTGCTGCACCAGATTCATGACATGGCTCGTTGTGGTGCACCAGATTCCTGACTTGGCTCGGTCTGGTGCACCAGATTCCTGGTTTGGCTCGGTGTGGTGCACCAGATTCCTGACTTGGCTCGGTGTGGTGCACCTGATTCCTGGTTTGGCTCGGTGTGGTGCACCAGATTCATAGTTTGGCTCGGTGTGGTGCACCAGATTCTTGGTTTGGCTCGGTGTGGTGCACCAGATTCCTGACTTGGCTCGGTGTGGTGCACCAGATTCCTGGTTTGGTTCGGTGTGGTGCACCAGATTCCTGACTTGGCTCGGTGTGGTGCACCAGATTCTTGACTTGGCTCGGTCTGGTGCACCAGATTCATGATTTGGCTCGGTGTGGTGCACCAGATTCCTGACTTGGCTCGGTCTGGTGCACCAGATTCATGACTTGGCTCGGTCTGGTGCACCAGATTCCTGGTTTGGCTCGGTGTGGTGCACCAGATTCATGACTTGGCTCGGTGTGGTGCACCAGATTCCTGACTTGGCTCGGTGTGGTGCACCAGATTCCTGACTTGCCTCGGTGTGGTGCACCAGATTCCTGACTTGGCTCGGTCTGGTGCACCAGATTCCTGATTTGGCTCGGTCTGGTGCACCAGATTCATGTGTTGGCTCGGTGTGGTGCACCAGATTCATGATTTGGCTCGGTGTGGTGCACCAGATTCCTGACTTGGCTCGGTCTGGTGCACCAGATTCATGACTTGGCTCTGTGTGGTGCACCATATTCCTGACTTGGCTCGGTGTGGTGCACCAGATTCCTGACTTGGCTCGGTGTGGTGCAACATTTGGCTCGGTGTGGTGCACCAGATTCCTGACTTGACTCGGTGTGGTGCACCAGATTCCTGACTTGGCTCGGTCGGTGCGGACAAGAACCACGGTTGCAAGGGTCTGGTGCACATGGCACTAACCGGTTGAAAGTGTTGGTGCTGGAACTTGGAGGTTCATTTTGGGTGGCTAGTGACTTGTGCATGACCACCGTGCTCGGCACATGTGGAAGATGCACCGAACACCGACGGAAAAATGTTGTGATACAAGCTTGAGAGCATTCCCCTGACCCCCCTAGACTTTTTAGAAGGCGTGGTGGAAAAACAAACCTGTAAACCAGGGTCCACCACATGTTTAAGTATGCTAGTATACCACATTTCGGCTAAAAGTTCCCAAAACTCCAACCCCTCAATGAAATACAACGAAATTTGGTGGTAAAGCTGGAAATAATATAGCAAGAGTGCCTGCAAAAATTCAGGTCAAAATTTAATTTGTAGCCTAGGTTCCTTGTCGTCGAACTGTCGCATATCCCTGATTTCGGTTGAAAAATCATAAAAAATCACAACCTTCATGAAATGCGATGAAACTTTGTGGGCGCCTTGGGATTATTATAAGTAGTGTGCCTGCAAAAAATCAGCTCAAAATTCGATGGCTAGACCCATTTTCCGATTTTTGGGAAGTGTTTCGGTTTTCCACTTTGAAAAATTATTAAAAAAATGGTATGGTGATAAAATCTGTAAATTTTTCATCCCATAGCTCCCATATTTATAAGCATTCCTGCAAAAAATCAGGCCAAAATTCGAATGTGACTAAGGTGGTGGTCCCCAATACCAAACCGGTTGAAGGCGCACCGCAAACGATCCTCGCAATGTGGCTGGCACCCGTTTTAAAAATGTTGGCTTTCAAAATTTTGTCAATTTCGTTTTTAAAAATGTTGGCTTTCGATTTTATCAATTCTGTGGGGTACTCGATGGTGTGGCGAGGTTGTGGGTGTTCCGTTCCTCAACCTTGGTTGTGGATGGACGTGGTGTTAGGTGATAATGCCTTCCGAGGCGAAGCCGACGCACCAAGAGACGGGTGATCGTCCTGAAGTGGCCTTGTAAGGGATGCTCAAACACCAGATCGGCTGAAGGTGCATCGGAAAGGATCCTCGTGATGTTGTTTGTTTTTAAAAATGTTGGCTTTCGATATTTATCAATTTCGTGGGGTACTCGATGGTTCGGCGAGGTTGTGGGAGCGTGGCTCCTCGACCTTGGTTGTGGATGGACGTGGTGTTAGGTGATTCCTTTCGGGACGGAACTGAAGCACCAAGAGATGGGTGATCGATCGTCCTGAAGTGGCCTTGTTAGGGGTGCGCAACACCAGATCGGCTGAAGGCTCATCGAAAAGAATCCTCGCTATTTTTTTTTTGTTTTTAAAAATGTTGGCTTTCGATATTTATCAAT
>JAUPTC010001365.1:0-7500 GCA_030762895.1 Sophora flavescens
GCGCGGGGAAAAATGTCGGCATCGGATTGGACCCTTTTTGTGGGGATTTTCCATGGTGTGTTGAGGATTCATGGGTGTGGGCTCCTCGACCTTAGTTGTGGATGGACGTTGTGTTAGGTTATGCCCTTCAGGGCGGATCCACAACACGAAGGGACGCGTGATCTTCCGGATGTGACCAGGGAGGGGGTCCCCAACACAAAACCGGTTGAAGGCGCACCGTAAAGGATCCTGGCAATGTGGCTGGCACCCGTTTTAAAAATGTTGGCTTTCAAAATTTTGTTAATTTCGTTTTTAAAAATTTTGACTTTCAATTTTATCAATTTCGTGGGGTACTCGATGGTGTGGTGAGGCTGTGGGTGCGTCGTTCCTCGACCTTGGTTGTGGATGGACGTGGTGTTAGGTGATGATGCCTTCCGAGGCGGAGCTGAAGCACCAAGAGACGGGTGATCGTCCTGAAGTGGCCTTGTAAGGGGTGCTCAAACACCAGATCGACTGAAGGTGCATCAGAAAGGATCCTCGCGATGTTGTTAGTTTTTAAAAATGTTGGCTTTCGATATTTATCAATTTTTGTGGGGTACTCGATGGTGTGGTGAGGCTTGATAGTGTGATTTTACATCATGTTTCTTGTACACTTATGCATGCATTTTTAATATAGATTAGGCATTCTTTATTTGATTTTAGTTATTTTTTCCCTTGGAACGGGTGAAGCGGTTTCTTGGTGTTGTTTTGCAGGAATTTAAGGAAAAATGCTCAGAATTAGCCTTGATGGAGCTTGGATGAAATAGAGCTTGAAAAGTGAAGAAAATGAGCCAAGCAGAGCCCATCACGGCCTAGCCGTGATGACCATCACGGCCATGATCAAGAAAACTGAGAGGCAAAAGTCAGAAGCTGTCACAGGAAATGCTCGCCCCGCGAGACTGAAGACTGACTGTGCCAGAGAATGAAACCATTTCTGTCTCGCCATGCGAACCATGTCTCGCCTCGCGAGCCTGAGGAACAGAAGCCATCACGCCCAGGCCCTGATGCTCATCACGGGCGTATTTGAGAAGAACCTTACTGTCTCACCTCGCGAGAGATCCAATCTCTGAAGACCAGATTTTTAACATTCGCCTCGCGAGCCAGGTCTCGCCTCACGAGCGCGCGCAGAATCTGATTGGTATAAGTTGCTATTTTAGGGCAAAATGAAAGAGTTTTTTGGAGAGGGAGGCACTTGGAGGCTGCGGCTGGACTAGGGTTCCAACCCTAAAAGGGAGCTGAGTTAGGGGGTTGCTGTGACGACAGTGGGAAACTTCAATGGAGTTCTCCCTTTCTTCCTTTCTCTACTGCTTTTCTGGTTTGGCTTTCTCTTTTATGAGTAGCTAAATCCCAGTTTGTTGGGATTAGATGTAATCAAACTGATCATTATGTATTTGCCTTGACTGATTATTCTGTGTTCATGCCTTCGTATTAGTGATTAATTTTCCATGCTTAATGCTTGTTGTGCCTAGCACCCCCATGACTTGATTAGTGTTTTGGTATGCAATTGGGAAATTCGTATTAGAACCAGAACTGAAATTAATCACCTAGTAATCCTTGCATCTAGGAATGGAGTTTGGTTTACTAGTAATCGCGTAATCCTTAATCTTAATGCAAATTCATTAATCTAGGCCACCTAAGGAATTAGGGTCTATTAGTGGATTTAGGCTCTTGCCATCCGATGAATCGGGGCATGAGTAATTTAGTGGATTGATTTTAATATTTGAAGTATGAATCAGAGGTATCTAGTCTTGCTATTGCATGAGGTAGAGGTTTCGTGAAGTCTAGTCCCAACCTATCCTTTTTGTATTCCAAGTGCTCGACAAAAATACAAAAAGATTTTATTCCTTATCTTTTGTTTGTTTTGGTTTCCCTTCATAGTCTAGATAGTTGCTGAACTTGTGAATTGGTAATTGACATCCAATCCCCGTGGATACGATAACCGGTCTCACCACCGTATTACTTGCACGACCGGGTATACTTGTCCAGATTCGTCCAACAAGGCTGTGGGTGCGTGGTTCCTCGACCTTGGTTATGGATGGACATGGTGTTAGGTGATGCCTTCCGGGGCGGAGCCGAAGCACCAAGGGATGGGTGATCGTCCTGAAGTTGCCTTGTAAGGGATGCTCAAACACCAGATCGGTTGAAGGCGCATCAGACAGGATCCTCGCGCTATTGTTGGTTTTTAAAAACGTTGGCTTTCGATATTTATCAATTTCATGGGGTACCTGATGGTGTGGCGAGGCTGTGGGTGTGCGGCTCCTCGACCTTGGTTGTGGATGGACGTGGTGTTAGGTGATGCCTTCCGGGGTGGAGCCGAAGCACCAAGAGACGAGTGATCGTCCTGAAGTTGCCTTGTGAGGGGGTGCTCAAACACTAGATCGACTAAAGACACAACGAAAAGGATCCTCGCGATGTTGTTGGTTTTTAAAAATGTTCGCTTTTGATATTTATCAATTTCTTGGGGTACTCGATGGTGTGGCAAGGCTGTGGGTGCGTGGCTCCTCAACCTTAGTTGTGGATGGACGTGGTGTTAGGTGATGCCTTTCGGGGCAAAGCCAAAGCACCAAGAGACGGGTGATCGTCCTGAAGTGGCCTTGTTAGGGGTGCCCAACACCAGATCGACTGAGGCGCATCGGAATGGATCCTCGCGATGTTTTTTGTTTTTAAAAATATTGGCTTTCGATATTTATCAATTTTGTGGGGTTCTCGATGGTGTGGCGAGGCTGTGGGTGCCCGACTCCTCGACCTTGGTTTTGGATGGACGTGGTGTTAGGCGATGCCTTTCGGGGCGGATCCGAAGCACCAAGAGACGGGTGATCGTCCTGAAGTGGCCTTGTTAGGGGTGCCCAACACCAGATCGGCTGAAGGCGCATCGCATGGGATCCTCGCGATGTTTTTGGTTTTTAAAAAATGTTGGATTTCGATATTTATCAATTTTGTGGGGTACTCGATGGTGTGGCGAGGTTGTGGGTGCGTGGCTCCTCGACCTTGGTTGTTGATGGACGTGGTGTTAGGTGATGCCTTCTGGGGCGGAGCCAAAGCACCAAGAGACGGGTATTCGTCCTGAAGTGTCCATGGAAGGTGTGTCCAACACCAGATCGCCTGAAGGTGCATTAGAAAGGATCCTCGCGATGATTTTGGTTTTTAAAAATGTTGGCTTTCGATATTTATCAATTTCGTGGGGGTACTCGATGGTGTGGTGAGGCTGATGGTGCGCGGCTCCCCGACCTTGGTTGTGGATGGATGTGGTGTTGGATGATGCCTTCCGTGGCGGAGCCGAAGCTCCAAGAGACGGGTGTTCTGATAAGCCTCTGGCTTATCTAGTTTTATGACTAGATGAACTAGGGTTTACGTGTCAATTTATTCGAGTTCACTCTCGTTTTCTCCCAAATTTGCCTTATTTTGTTCCTAAGTTGGACTTTGACTCGTTTTGCGTCTTTTGTGTAGTTTTTAGGTTATTTTGAATAGAATTACGCTTGTGGGTGCTTTTGTTGTTTCAGGTTAAGTAAGTGAGGCTCCGGGAGTCAAGGAAAGCAAAGAAATAGTGGAAATTGAAATTCTGAGACACTCGCCCCGCGAGTGTACTCTCGCCTCGCGAGAGTCTGAAGACCAGCAAGACAGAGACCATCACGGCCAAGCCGTGATGAATACCACGCCCGTGGCAGTTTAAGGTTTGAAGACTCGCCCCGCGAGAGAATGAAGACTTGGAAGTCAGAGACCATCACGACCCAGCCGTGATGAAGGTCACAGCCTAGAAGTGAAGACTCGCCCCGCGAAAGGTTTCTCGCCTCGCGAGAGTTTAAATTGAAAGCGCGCCAATTTTAATTCTCGCCTCGCGAGAGAGCGCAGATCAGGATTACTATTTAAAGGCTGTTGCATATCAGAACAGGGGATCCGAACTTTAGGAGGCATTTTTCCACTTAGGTTAGGGCAGTAGTTACGAATCCTTATTTCTCCTTGGAGCTGCGTCTCCTTTTCTGGTTTCTTTTTATTTTACGATGGTGATTATGTCCGATCGCTTGTCTATGAGCATGAGGAACTAATCCCCGTCGTCCGAGGGAACGATGAAGCCACCCAGGGCGATGTAAATCCGATATGATGTATGTTTTTCTCCTTTAATTCAATTCTTGTTTTCTAATTCTGATTTGATTGTGTTAATCATATGTGTTGCATTATTGACTTGTTAACGTGATGAGGCTTAGTCAGCGATTCGCGTTTAGAACTTGAATTAGGATCATCGATCGAATATTGCACGAGAGTGAGTAGGAGATCGGTGCAACCATATAGGGAACAAGAATTAACAGAATTCGAGATTAGGATTATGAGACCTAGTAAGTAATTAATCCAATCGTCGAATACGTCCTAATGAGCACGAGAGTGGATTTAGGAGAATTTAGGGGTCCCGGTTGACATTGTAATTGAACCTAGGGAGGAATTCATCATCACTTGGGTATACATATTGGGTAGGTGGATTTGTGACCTTGGACATTTTAGTTTTCTGATTTTTAGTTAATTAGTTTATTTAGACTTGTTAATTGAATTTTGATATTATTCTCTCTCTCAACCACCTTCTTCCGTAACTTGACCGAACGTATCCGATTAGTCGAATTGGTAGCCCAATCCTTGAGTTCGACCTCGGTAATTACTTACCGTGTATTTTTATTACTTGCGACGACCCGGTACACTTGCCGGAGTCACAACAAGTTTTTGGCGCCGTTGCCGGGGATTGGCACAACCAATTTTTCTGATTCTAGGGGAGTTTGATTATTTGGTTAAGTTATTTTTGTTCTTATTTTTATTTTTATTATTTTCTTTTTATTTTCTACTATCTCTCTACTTCTTTGATTCCACTTGGTCTTGCCTTGTTTTGTATGCGAGGTACACGAAGGAATGCTTCCGGGTTGCGAGTATTGTGATGGGAACCATGACACTTGGAGTTGTCCGTTCTACTTCCCTCAAGTATATGTGGAACCATGGCATAATGACAGCGTGCCCCAGAACAACTATCAGAATCAAAATCAGTATTGGGGTGATATGAGTAGAGACCATCCGGATTTCGCTTGGAGTAATGCTGACGATGGTCAAGCCTGGCAGCCACAACCTCAACAGAGTTGGCAACCACAACCTTGGGAGTTGGCTCTTGAGAAGTTGAGTGCGACACTTGAGAAAGTGTCAATCAATACAAACGCAACCATTGACAAGTTGGCAACTCATACAGGGATGGCACTTCAGAATCTAGAGATGCAGATTGCCCAGCTGTCAAAACAACTAAATGAGCCTCTCCTAGACACTCACCCAGGTGAAACCGAGAACCACCCTAAGAACCTATGCGATGCCACAACAACTAGAAGCAGTGGGGTGTTGGGATATGACTGGGATGTAACTAGTTCTCGGGGAGTTGAGGAAGAACTACCACATGTTGAGGAAGAACAACCGGAGGAAAAGGAATTGGCAAGTGTCATGGCCCCGGAACAACCACATGTTGAGGAAGAGCAACCTAAGGAAGAGGAGTTGGCAAAGGACAAGGCGCCGGAGCAAGGGGGTAGAGAACAAAATGCGGATAAAGTGGTAGAGGATTCCACCATGCTTGCTAAGCAACCTGAAAATAATGCATTGGATAAATATGCTGGCTTGCATGCATGTGTGGACATTGGTAAATTAGACACTCCCACTTGTCTGGTACACTTCTTCGTGAGGACACCATTTGACCCGAGAGGAAGTGAATTCATAATAACAAAGGTCAATGGAATTTTCATACACTGGCTGGGTGGAGTTGATGAAGTCATATTACTGCTACGATCTCCACTCCAATTACCATTTGATCCTGGTGGAAGACCTCACATGATGAGCATCTCTTGGCCTCTGTACCACAGACTATGGGATCCAGGTGGATGCTTCTTAATAAGTCAGGCTCGGGACGTTAAACAAGCGCTTCTTGGGAGGCAACCCAAGCTAGGTATCTCTCTTTTCCTAACTTTTGTTTTGTTTTTGTGTTTGTTTTTTGTGTTCTGTTTTTGTTTGTCGCTCTTGAATAATTTGAGAAGATCAAGAGTTTTTGTATGAAATGTTGTGTCGGCAAGCTTGTTGGATTTTGATTATATTGAGCGTAGATTGATTGCATGAATTATTTGACCATTGATGATTTCCCCTAGGTTCTGGAATTAGAAAAGTTGATCCCCACTTAAAAATTGAAAATTGAACCTTGAGAATTTTATTGTGATTACTTGATTTATGATAAGTTTGGGGTGAGGGGGGTGCACACACTAGGAATCGTATCTCGGTCAAACAATTTGCAAAATGTCCAGGTGAGGATTTGAGCCTCCAACTCTGTTTTTGAATGTGTGAATCACTGTTAAGTTGCACTTTCCCGAATTTGCTTGAATCTCTATATGGTTTGCATGTTTATGTGTTGCATCAAATGATTTAGGCAATTTTCTTTGAATTAACTACTTGGCCTAAAATGAACCATCCCTAATGCATGTTCCCTAGTTAGCCAAATTGAGCCCAATTGACCTATTGTTTCTTGATGACCCTACATTACGAGCCAAAATCTGAAAAACTATGTTAACCCAATCTTAGGATTAGGAGAGCATGGAAATGAGCAAGAGAAAGGTTGTGAGAAACTAAGTTTGGGGTGGCTACGAGGTGATATGTCATATTGGGGTGAGAAAAAGAAAACAAAGGTTGGAACCCAAGGCAATAATAAAAAAAAAGAAAAAAGAAAAAAAATATTCAAAATAAATTACCAAAAGAAAAGGGGGCAAGTCAAGAGATTAGCAAGGAAAAAGGCTGTAGTCACCCGAGCCCAAATGAAAATGGAAAAAGGAATTTGAGTGGAAAAAGTGTCAAAATGCTCATGCTCTCTTAGTTCCTAGGGACTTAAGCCTAAATATCCTTGACTATCCTACCCTCAGCCAGGCCCCATTACAACCTTTAAAAGACCTTCTGATGTTGCATGCATGTTTTCGTGGGAACCATTTTTGAGATGAAAATCAAATTCATGGGAAGTGCTCTTGATATGTGAAATTGAGTGAAAAGTGGATAACCTTGACAAACTTGAGCGAACGAGTGAAATTTTAAATGCCCTTGTGAGGAAGGCAATTGTTTGAGATAGGTGATCTTCCTTTGTGTGTATCTCTGATCCTCAACTTAGAGTAATGATGGAATGAATGATGAGTTCTCAATGGTTTAAAGTAAATGAATGTGGGGATTACATTGATGTAGGGGGAGATCATTGGAGCAAAACTGTTTTGTAAAGTTGCATTAAATTTGTGCAAATCGATTGATTCCTTTAGGCTTGCCAAGTCTTGAGTCGTTTTTGAGTTTTAAGCTTGCTTGGGGACAAGCAAGGTTTAAGTTTGGGGTATTTTGATAAGCCTCTGGCTTATCTAGTTTTATGACTAGATGAACTAGGGTTTACGTGTCAATTTATTCGAGTTCACTCTCGTTTTCGCCCAAATTTGCCTTGTTTTGTTCCTAAGT
>JAUPTC010001365.1:17500-25000 GCA_030762895.1 Sophora flavescens
ATTCCTGACTTGGCTCGGTGTGGTGCCCCAGATTCATGATTTGGCTCAGTGTGGTGCACCATATTCCTGACTTGGCTCGATCTGGTGCACCAGATTCATAACTTGGCTCGGTGTGGTGGACCGGATTCTTGATTTGGCTCGTGGTGCACCAGATTCCTCACTTGGCTTAGTGTGGTGCACCAGGTTCCTGACTTGGCTCGGTCTGGTGCGCCGGATTCCTAACTTGGCTCGGTGTGGTGCACCAGATTCATGATTTGACTCGTTCTAGTGCACTAGATTCCTGACTTGGCTAGGTCTGGTGCACCAGATTCCTGATTTGGCTCGGTGTGGTGCACCAGATTCCTGACTCGGCTCGATCGGTGCGGACAGGAACCAAGGTTGCAAGGGTCGGGTGCACATGGCACTGACCGGTTGAAGGTGTTGGTGCCGGAAGATGGAGGTTCATTTTGGGTGGCTAGTGACTCGTGCACCGGGGTTGATAGTGTTACATTGCATCACCCGTGACTCGTGCATGACTACCGCAGATGCACCGAGCACCGACGGGTAAATGTTGTGATACAAGCTTGAGAACATTCCCCCGACCCCCCCCCCCCCCCCCACCCAGACTTTTTAGAAGGCATGGTGGAAAAACAAACATGTAAACTAGGGTCCACCACATGTTTAAGTATGCTAGTATACCACATTTCGGAAAAAAGTTCCCAAAACTCCAACCACTCAATGAAATACAACGAAATTTGGAGGTACAACTGGAAATAATACAGCAAGAGTGCCTGCAAAAATTCAGGTCAAAATTCAATTTGTAGCCTAGGTTCCTTGTCGTCGAACAATCGCATATCCCTGATTTCGATTGAAAAATCATAAAAAAATCACAACCTTCATGAAATGCCACGAAACTTTCTGGGCACCTTGGGAATATTATAAGTAGTGTGCCTGCAAAGAATCAGCTTAAAATTCGATGGCTAGACCCGTTTTCCATTTTTTGGGAATTGTTTCGATTTTCCAGTTTGAAAGTTTATAAAAAAAATGGTATGGTGAAAAATTCTGTAAATTTTTTGTTCCCAAGATACCATTTTTATACGTATTCCTACAAAAAATAGGCCAAAATTCGACCTCTAGCTTGGAAAAAAAGAGTATGTCTCCCCAGCAAAAAGGATGTCTTGTGCTGGAAAATGGGTCTTTGCATATTATGCTATTATAGGGGGGGAGAGGTGCCAGCCTGACCCTGACCTGGTGCGAAGCCTGGTGCACCATGGTCCACCCCCCCAACGCCCGTGCAATGATCCCCAACATTTCACATCGACCTTGCCCACGACATGGTAGGTGACTCGATCGGGTCATCTTCCGACCGACCGATTCCGTGGGACGGGGCGCGGGCGGGCCCGGGGCGTTCCCGAGAGGTGGGCCCGGGGCGGAACCGGGAGGTGGGCGCGGGGAAAAATGTGGGCATCGGATTGGACCGTTTGTGTGGGGATTTTCCATGGTGTGTTGAGGATTCTTGGGTGTGGGCTCCTCGACCTTGGTTGTGGATGGACGTTGTGTTAGGTTATGCCCTCGGGGCGGACACGCAACACGAAAGGACGCGTGATATTCTGGATGTGACCAAGGTGGGGGTCCCCAACGCCAAACCGGTTGAAGGCGCACCGTAAAGGATCCTCACAATGTGGTTGGCACCCGTTTTAAAAATGTTGGCTTTCGAAATTTTGTCGATTTCATTTTTAAAAATGTTGGCTTTCGATTTTATCAATTTTGGGGGGTACTCGATGGTGTGACGGGGTTGTGGGTGCGCCGTTCCTCGACCATGGTTGTGGATGGACGTGGTGTTAGGTGATGATGCCTTCCGAGGCGGAGCCGAAGCACCAATAGACGGGCGATCGTCCTGAAGTGGCCTTGTAAGGGGTGCTCAAACACCAGATCGGCTGAAGGTGCATCGGAAAGGATCCTCGCGATGTTGTTGGTTTTTTAAATTGTTGGCTTTTGATATTTATCAATTTTTGTGGGGTACTCGATGGTGTGGCGAGGCTGTGGGTGAGCGGTTCCTTGACCTTGGTTGTGGATGGACGTGGTGTTAGGTGATGCCTTCCGGGGTGGAGCCGAAGCACCAAGAGACGGGTGATCATCCTGAAGTTGTCTTGTGAGGGGGTGCTCAAACACCAGATCAACTGAAGGCACATCGGAAAGGATCCTCGAGAAGTTGTTGGATTTTAAAAATGTTGGCTTTCGATATTTATCAATTTCGTGGGGTACTCGATGGTGTGGCGAGGCTGTGGGTGCGTGGCTCCTTGACCTTGGTTGTGGATGGACGTGGTGTTAGGTGATGCCTTTGGGGCGGAGCCGAAGCACCAAGAGACGGGTGATCGTCCTGAAGTGGCCTTGTTAGGGGTGCCCAACACCAGATCGACTGAGGTGCATCGGAAAGGTTCCTCGCGATGTTTTTTGTTTTTAAAAATGTTGGCTTTCGATATTCATCAATTTCGTGGGGTTCTCGATGGTGTGGCAAGGCTTTGGGTACCCGGCTCCTCGACCCTGGTTGTGGATGGACGTGGTGTTAGGTGATGCATTTCGGGGCGGATCCGAAGCACCAAGAGACCGGTGATCATCCTGAAGTGGCCATGTTAGGGGTGCCCAACACCAGGTCGGCTGAAGGCGCATCGCAAGGGATCCTCACGATGTTTTTGGTTTTTAAAAAATGTTGGCTTTCGATATTTATCAATTTTGTGGGGTACTCGATGGTGTGGCGAGGTTGTGGGTGCATGGCTCCTCGACCTTGGTTGTTGATGGACATGGTGTTAGGTGACGCCTTCTGGGGTGGAGCTGAAGCACCAAGAGATGGGTGTTCGTCCTGAAGTGGCCTTGGAAGGGGTGTCCAACACCAGATCGGCTGAAGGCGCATTAGAAAGGATCCTCTCGATGTTTTTGGTTTTTAAAAATGTTGGCTTTCGATATTTATCAATTCCGTGGGGTACTCGATGGTGTAGTGAGGCTGTGGGTGAGTGGCTCCCCGACCTTGGTTGTGGATGGACGTGGTGTTGGGTGATGCCTTTTGTGGCGGAGCCGAAGCACCAAGAGACGGCTGTTCGTCCTGAAGTGACCTTGGAAGGGGTGTCCAATACCAGATCGGCTGAAGGCGCATTTTAAAGGATCCTCGCGATGTTGTTTGTCAACCGATTTAAAAATGTTGGCTTCGGAAATTGGTCGCGCCTGGCGATGCGGATGCGGTGCTTCTCGTTGCTCCATGTGCTTGCTTGCCGTTGGCAATACGGGGCGTGGTTCGTTCGGTTGTATTGTGTCTTGTAAATGTGATGGCGTGTGACTGGTGGTGAGGATGTTTGTACTGGCTGGCTCCGTGCTCGTGGACATCGAACGGTCAGACACAAATCCAAGTCAGCTTCGCTTTGTGTTGCGGTGGCCTTGGCGTGTGTTTTGGTTCCTGCGTTGCCTACCCATTTGGCGGTATTCATGTGCCTCGTAAGACTCGGTCCATCTAGGCTTCCTTTGTGAGGTTTAGTGGATTTGAAGGTAGTACTAGTGTTTCGCTTGTGTTATGTGTTGTACAGCTCACGTGGTCATTGGTATTTGCTGTTCTCTTGGATGCGGTGCATGTGGCTAACGTGGGCTCTTGATTGTGCCCCATCGAGTCCCTCGGAATTATCGTTTGCCAGGAACGACGCTTGCCGTGGTGCCTGGGTTACTTTTCTGCTTGCGGTGACAACACTTGCACTTCGGGCATAGTTGTTGGTGGATGCTACCTGGTTGATCCTGCCAGTAGTCATGTGCTTGTCTCAAAGATTAAGCCATGCATGTTTAAGTATGAACTAATTCATACCGTGAAACTGCGAATGGCTCATTAAATCAGTTATAGTTTGTTTGATGGTATCTACTACTCGGATAACCGTAGTAATTCTAGAGCTAATACGTGCAACAAACCCCGACTTCTTGAAGGGATGCATTTATTAGAAAAAAGGTCGATGCAGGCTCTGCCTGTTGCTTTGATGATTCATGATAACTCGCCCGATCACACGGCCCTTGTGCCGGCGATGCATCATTCAAATTTCTGCCCTATCAACTTTCGATGGTAGGATAGTGGCCTACCATGGGGGTGACGGGTGACGGAGAATTAGGGTTCGATTCCGGAGCAGGGGACGATTGTTCGAGTGCACGTGAATGGGTGAAGGCGCCCGATCTGGTGACGTGTGGCTCAGCCCTGGGTGCACGTGGCCAAGTCCGGGAGCCCGACCGTGTGTCACGCGACCGAGCCGGTGAGGTAAGGAACCCAAGGAGCAATGGTTGAGTCAACGAGTCCTGGTGCGGAAATCCCGATTCCCGGTGCAAGTGGTCGGTTCATGATTCTCGATATGGCTCATTCGGTGTGTAGTCCTAGTGCATCGAGCACAGGTCCCGGGTGCATGTGATGCCTGATCAGGCTCGGTCGGCGCGGTCGGGAACCAAGGATGCATGGGTCTAGTGCACAGGGTACATGTCCCCGGTGTGGTTGAAAAATCATGAAAAATCTCCACCTTTGAAATGCCACGAGACATTGGACGAACCTTCGGGATAACATTCTTAGCGTGCTTGCAAAAAAACAGCTCAAAATTCAATTTGTAGCTTAGTTTCCTTGTATCCAAATTGTCGCATATCCCCGATTTCGGTTGAAAAATCATGAAAAATCACACCTTCATGAAAAGCCACGAAACTTGGTGGAAACCTTGGGAATATTATAAGTAGTGTTCCTGCAAAAAATCAGCTCAAAATTCGATGGCTAGACCCATTTTCCATTTTTTGGAATTGTTTCGATTTTCCACTTTGAAAATTGATAATAAAAAATGGTAAGGTGAAAAATTCTGTAAATTTTTAGTCCCCTAGCTCCCATTTTATACGCATCCCTTCAAAAAATAAGGCCAAAATTCGACCTCTAGCTTGGAAAAAAAGAGTATGTCTCGCCCGCAAAAAGGATGTCTTGTGCTAGAAAATGGGACTTTGCATATTATGTTATTATAGGGGGGGTGCCTGGCTATTATATATACTATATATTATATATAGTAGTAGTTGTAGTTGTTATCTCGGTGACAACTAACTCCAACCCCGCTTAGATCGGCCTCGGTCGGTGCACGTGATGCACGATCTGGCTCGGTTATTGCGGAAAGTGATAGTGTGATTTTACATCATGTTTCCTGTACACATTTGCATGCATTTTTCATATAGATTAGGCATTATTTATTTTATTTTAGTTAGATTTTCCCTTGGAACGGGTGAAGCGGTTTGTTGGTGTTGTTTTGCAGGAATTAATGTAAAAATGATCAAAATCAGTCATGTTGGAGCCTGGATGAAACAGAGCTTGAAAAGTGAAGAATATGAGCCAAACAGAGCCCATCACGGCCATGATCAAGCAGAGCACAAGGCAAAAGTCAGAAGTTGTCACAGGAAATGCTCGCCCCGCGAGAGGTTACTCGCCCCGCGAGACTGAAGACGGCCAGAAACAACAGAATGTCATCCTTTCTGTCTCGCTCCACGAATCACACCTCGCCTCACGAGCCTGAAGGCTGACTGTGCCAGAGAATGCAACCATTTCTGTCTCGCCACGCGAACCATGTCTCAGCTCGCAAGTATGAGGACCAGAAGCCATCACGCCCAGGCCCTAATACTCATCACGGGCATATTTGAGAAGAACCTTACTATCTCGCCTCACGAGCAACTCTCGCCTCGCGAGAGATCCAATCTCTGAAGACCAGATTTTTAACATTCGCCTCGCGAGCGCGCGCAGAGTCTGATTGGTATAAGTTGTTGTTTTAGGGCAGAGTTTTAGAAAAGTTTCTGGGGAGTTCTTGGAAAGAGGTCCTAGGAGGGAGCTGAGCTAGGGGGTTGCTGTGACGACAGTGGGAAACTTCAATGGAGTTCTCCCTTTCTTCCTTTCTCTTCTCCTATTTTTCTGGTTTGGCTTTCTCTTTTATGAGTAGCTAATCCCAGTTTGTTGGGATTAGATGTAATCAAACTGATTATTATGTATTTGTCTTGACTGATTATTCTGTGTTCATGCCTTCGTATTAGTGATTAATTTTCCATGCTTAATGCTTGTTGTGGCTAGCACCCCCATGACTCGATTAGTGTTTTAATATGCAATTGGGAAATTCGTATTAGAACCGGAATTGAATTTAATCACCTAGTAACCCTTGCATATAGGAATGGAGTTTGGTTTACTAGTAATTGCGTAATCCCTAATCCTAATGCAAATTCATTAATCTAGGCCACCTAAGGAATTAGGGTCTATTAGTGGATTTAGGCTCTTGCCATCCGAGGAATCGGGGCTTGAGTAATTTAGGGGATTGGTTTTAATATCTGAAGCATGAATGGGAGGTATCTATTCCTGATAGTACATGAGCTAGAGGTTTGGTGAAGTCTAGTCCCAACATATATTTCTACACTCCAAGTGTTTGTTAAAAGTCCCCAAAAAGACAAAAAGATTTTATTCCTTTTCTTTTATTTGTTTTGATTTCTTTTCGTAGTCTAGATAGTTGCTGAGTTTGTGAATTGGTACTTGACATCCAATCCCCGTGGATACGATAACTGGTCTCACCACCGTATTACTTGCACGACTGGGTATACTTGCCCAGAACCGTCAACAAGTTTTTGGCGCCGTTGCCGGGGATTGGTTTTACCAATATCATTAGTAACAAAGGAGGCAACTACTTTAGACATTTTTATTTTTTTTTATTTTTCTGTATATATTTGATCTTTTTGTTTTTGAGTTTTGGTTGTGCCAGGTGGACGAAATTCATGGACGATTATTATCCACCTGATGAGGAAGCCTCAAGTCACACTTGGGAGGACAACTGGTGTTGGGAAGATTGCTCCGAATTGGCAATTTTTGATATCCCAGCACAAATTGATTCTGTGATGGGCAGGCTTGTATATAAGTGCTCCAAGGAGGAATGGGAAACCCTCTGTTCGTATTTACCACCTCCACCACCATGTATGATTCCCATAGAGCCACATGAAGCAGAGTTTGAACAGAATATGGCTGTGGGAATGGATCACAATGAAAATGTAGTGGTGGTGGTAAGCGAATCACAAGAAGAGGAATTACCTTTCACGCACCCTTGGGGAGGAACAAGTGAGAAGGCAGGGCATTTGGAAAGCATTCCCTCCACCATGCTTGTTGAGTTTACTGCATTAGAAAAATATGTTGGCTTGCATGCATGTGTGGACACTGGTAAGTTTGGCCCTTCCACTTGTCTGGCAAACTTCCTGGTGAAAATGCCATTTGACCCGCTAGGAAGTGAGTGCATTATTGTAGTTAAAGAGGTCAATGGTGTTTTCACACACTGGCTAGGTGGAATCGTGGATAGAGTCATACTGCTGCTACAATCGCCACTCCACAAGCCATTTGATCCGGGAGGAGGATCCTAGAACGTCAAGCTGGTGACGTTAAAGAAGCGCTTATTGGGAGGCAACCCAATTTTTCTTTTCCTTTTTCCTTTTGTTTTTGATTTTCAACTCTTGAATAAT
>JAUPTC010001366.1:0-25000 GCA_030762895.1 Sophora flavescens
GGTCCTCCAAGTTTTTCCACACGGAGCAGTAGAACTAGAAGTGGCCTCTGGCAACTTCAAGGTAAATGGGCAAAGGCTAAAGCATTACCATGGGGAATCAATCCCAAATGGCAAGCTGGTTCTTCTTCTGGATTAACCCTTAGGGGTGACTTGAGTCAGGCTCGGGACGTTAAACAAGTGCTACTTGGGAGGCAACCCAAGCTAGATATCCTTTATTTTATTTTTTTTAAGTTTCTGCCATTTTCTCTTCTGAAAAAAAAAAGATTCGCCCCGCGAATCCACAGTGGCCTCGCGAGACAGAAGCCCTGAATCTCAGAGGCTTGCTCACGCTTCTATCTCGCGTCGCGAGAGCCACTTTCGCCTTGCGAATCTAGGCATCATCAGCTGTTAGAATTCCAGATTCGCCTCGCGCGCTATTACTCGCCTCGCGATTCTGGAAAGTGTGAAGACCAATTTCTCCTGATTCGCCTCGCGAGTGATGTATCGCCTCGCGAATCTGGAATTAGGGTTTTCAATTTGGGGGGAAAATTAAAATTCGCGTCGCGAGGAGTCTCTCACCTCGCGAAAGCTTAAAAGTTTATCAGCCCCGCGAGCGGATCGCGGAGCACCTTCGAGACCCTTCACTGTTCATTCCCTCTCTCACGTGGGTTCAACTTCATTCCCACTCATTTCATTGCCTCACTTACTCTCACACTCTCACCCTCACGCATTCACATTCCTTCATCTCTACAAGGTAAGTAATATCTCACTTGACTTCACTCTTCGCTTGTTTATGCTTTATGGAATTCAAACAGTCACGACCACACACTGTGCACTAACTGTCTGTTATAACTGGTAGTAGGGTAGACGCCATGATCATGACCTTGTCTAGTCTAGGGAGTGTTACTGCTCATTGTCATCTGATCTGAGTAAAACAATGAATGTAGATCATGAAGCTGTCCCCACGGCTTGGGTGGCAGGACTACCCTGGGGACCAGGGTGCTATGCCATAGGGGGGGTGCCCGAGGGACCAGAGGATGAGGAGGCACCGGAGGACCAGGGTGACCCAGCGGATGACATTGATTTTGATCAGTGATCCAGGCCCCTGCATTACTTTATTTAGAGTTCTAGCTAGTAGTTTCGATATGGTTGTACACTGATAGCTAGCTAGAAACTCTGTCTACTGACCTTTTACTGACAAACTTGGATAGCTGTATATATTTACTTTTTTTTATTTATTGCTTTAACTTTCGTGTTTACTTGTGAATGGATCAACATGGAGAGCCCGGAATATCATGGGCCAACCAATTGGATGAGGATGAGGCCGAAACTAGCCACGCTGTGAAGCGGGGTAGTAGAGAGATGAAAAGAGGCAAGGCAATCAATTGAAAGCATGGGGTCCGCTCGGACCCCCTTGAGATAAAAATTTCTTATCCTTTCTCTTTTTCTATTCCTTCTCCTTCTAATCTTATTAGTAATTTCACTTGTGAATGCATGTTAATTAAAAAAAATAGAAAAAAAATGGATTTAATTGAGGAAACTCTCAAGTTGAATGCATGAACAAACCAAAAATAGAAATTCAATGAACCCCTCTCGATGCTTTGAATGTTGAAAAGCCCCTAATGAAAATAAAGAGGTTGAACTTAGTTTGATTATTGTGAATGCATGATGTACAATAAGTTTGGGGTTGAAGGGGTGCATGCTTGGGAATTGTATCTCGGTCAAATAATTTGCAAAATAACCCGGTGAGGAATTTGAGCCTCCAACATTGTTTTAATTGTGTGAATCACTTTTAAGTTGCACCTTCTCGGATTTGCTTGAATCTGTGCATGGTTTGCATATTTATATGTTTCATCAAATGATCTAGGCAATTTTTCTTTGAAATAACTACTTGGCCATAAATTGAACCAACCTTGATGAATGATCCCTAGTTAGCAACATTGAGCCTTGAAGCCTATTGTTCTTGATAACCTTACATTACAAGCCATTAACTCAGAAAAACCATGATTTTCCCCTATCCTAGGATTTAGGAGAGCATGGAATTTTAGCTTTGTGAGTGTTGTTGTGGAACTAAGTTTGGGGTGGCTACAAAGTTCATGAATCATAGTTGAGAAAAAGAAAAAAAAAATTAAAGGCCTAAGGCTTGAAAAAAAATTGTGATGAAAAGTGTTGAATATATGCCAAAAAGGGCAAAGTGAAAAAGTATAAAAAGTAAGAGGTTTGTAGCCACCCAATGCAAGGAATAGAACAATAATATGAGAGTAAATTCAATTGTTGCAATGCTAGTTTCATGCTCTCATTGATCCTAGGGACTAAGCCTTTATCCTTTGAATATCTTACCTTGAGCCAGGCCTCATTACAACCTATGAAAGACCTTTTGATGATGCATACATATTTTTGTGGGAACTTTGTTTAGATGAAAATCAAATCCATGGAAAGTGCTCTTGAATTGTGAAATAGAGTGAATGTTGCTAACGTAGACAAATTGAGCGCAAGAGTGTTTACTAAATACCCTTAGAGAGGAAGGCAATTATTTGAATTTGGTGATCTTCCTTTGCACACTACTGGATCCCTAGCTTAGTCGTATTGACTGCATTCATGACTGATCTCTATTTGTTCACTTGATGAGTGGGGTAGCTATAAAGAATAAGGGGAGGGGACATTGAATTTGCAAGATAGAAATTGTGAATAACTGCAGGAAGCTCGGTTAACTCGGTTAAATCCATATGATTGTATTGTTTGTTTAACTTGCTTGGGGACAAGAAAAGTTTGAGTTTGGGGTGTTTCGATAAGCCTCTGGCTCATCTAGTTTCCAACTAGAAAAGGGGTAGATTTTGTGCCTAATCGGGCGAGTCAACCTCGCTAATCTCCCAAATTGGCCTTGTTTTGTTCCTAAGTTAGAATTTGATTCGTTTAATACATTTTTAGTAGTTTTTAGTTTATTTTGAGTAGAATTACGCTTTTCGTTTCCTTTTATTGTTTCAGGTTAAAAGTGAAGCTCTTAGAGTCAAGGAAAATGAAGAAAACAGTGGAAAAGAAGTTCTGGAAGTTCCGCCTCTCGAGCCTGAAGACCAGCCTGAACAGAAACAGTCACCCTTTCTGTCTCGCCTCGCGAATCACCAACTCGCCTCGCGAGCCTGAAGGCCTGACTGTGCCAGAGATGTCACCCTTTCTGTCTCGCCTCGTGAATCACCATCTCGCCTCGTGAGAAAACCAATCTCTGAATATCTGATTCATAATATTTGCCTCGCGAACCAGGTCTCACCCCGCGAGCGGGTGAGACTCAGAACCTCTATTTATAGGCTGTTTTAGGGCAGATTCGGGAGACACCCTTTTGTTCACCACTTGTTTGAGATCGTTTTTTAGACAAATCCTTATTCTCTGGAGCTGTGTCTCCCTATGTTCTTTTCCTATTTTACAATTATGATGAACTCCAATTGTTTGTGCGTTGTTACAAGCATGAGGAACTAATTCCCTTGTCTAAGGGATCAATGAAACCACCCATGACGGTGTAGCGTTCAATGTGATGTATGTTTCCCTCCTTTACCTCAATTCATGTTTTCCAATTCTGAATTTATTGCGTTGGTCATAAGCATGCATGATTGACTAGTTAACGTGACGAGACTTGATAGGTAATTCGCGTTTAGAACTTGAATTGGGATCACTGATTGAATATTGCACGAGAGTGAGTAGGAGATCAATGCAACCTTATAGGGAACAAGATTTAATAGAGTTTGATGATTGGGTTATGAGACCGTAGAAAGTAATTAACTCAATCGTTGAATACATCCTATTGAGCATGATAGTGTTGTTAGGAGAATTTGGGGGTCCTGGTTGACATTGCAATTGAACTTAGGGAGGGAATCATCATCACTTGGGTGCTATGCATGATTGGGTAGGTGGATTTGTGACCTTAGATGTTTAATCTAGATTTTAATTCTTATCTTATCTTATCGCTACCTACTTTATCTCTAATTGATTTGTTGATTTAAATTGCTATCATATTTCCTCTCTCTTCTCAACCACTTACTTTTACTTGGTCAAACGTATCGAATTTCTTGCAAATTGGCAGAATTGGTAGCCCAATCCTTGTGTCCGACCTCAGTAATTACTTACCGTGTTTAATACTTACGACTACCTGGTACACTTGCCGGTGACTCAACATTAGCCCATCCAGGTGTATGCATAGGATTCTGTTGGAGGATGGGGCTAAAACAGTCAGGAAGCCCCAAAGGCGGCTTAACCTCTTGATTCTTGATGTTGTGAAGAAGGAGGTAACAAAACTCTTGCATGCAGATATCATATATCCTATCTCTGACAGTAATTGGGTGAGTCCAGTGCAAGTTGTACCTAGGAAATCTGGACTCACAGTGGTAAAAAATGAAAACAATGAACATGTTCCCATTAGAGTTCAGAATAGCTGGAGAGTTTGTATTGATTACAGGAGATTTCAATCAGGCTACTAGAAAGGATCACTTCCCTTTGCGGTTCATCGATCAGATGCTTGAACGGCGAGCTGGTAAATCACACTATTGTTTTCTTGATGGCTTCTCAGGTTACTTTCAAATCCACATTGCACCATAGGATCAAGAAAAGACAACTTTCACGTGCCCTTTCGGCACTTTTGCTTACAGGAGGATGCCATTTGGTCTTTGCAATGCTCCTGGCACATTCCAGAGATGCATGATTAGTATTTTTACTAAATATATTGAGAATTGCATGGAAGTGTTTATGGATGATTTTACTGTTTATGGTTCCTCATTTGATGCATGCTTGGATAGTTTGAATCTGGTTTTGGAGAGATGCATTGAAACTAACCTTGTTTTGAATTATGAAAAATGCCATTTTATGGTTGAACAGGGAATTGTTTTGGGGCATATTATTTCTTAAAAAGGTATTTCAGTAGATCCTGCTAAGATTGAGGTGATTTCTACATTGCCTTACCCATCTTGCGTTCGCAAGATTCACTCTTTTCTTGGTCATGCAGGTTTTTACAGGCGCTTCATAAAGGATTTTAGTAAGATAGCTCTCCCTCTGTCAAACTTGATGAAAAATGATGTCATTTTCAACTTTGATGACAACTGCAAAAAGGCGTTTGATTTCTTGAAGAAAGCATTGACCTCTACTCCCATCATCCAGCCTCCTGACTGGACCCTCCCTTTTGAGATTATGTGTGATGCCTCTAACTATGTCGTGGGGGCGGTCCTTGCACAAAGGGTGGACAGGGCTGCCCATGTGATTTATTACGCTTTTAGAACTTTAGATGCTGCACAGGCTAATTACACTACTACTGAAAAGGAACTTCTAGCTATTTTTTTGCTCTTGATAAATTCATATCATATTTGCTAGGTTCCAAGGTTGTTAATTTCACTGACCATGCAGCTTTAAAGTACTTGTTGAAGAAACCAGAAGCAAAACCGAGATTGATTCGGTGGATGTTGTTGCTCCAAGAGTTTAGTGTGGAGATTAAAGATAAAAGTGGAGCTGAGAATTTAGTGGCCGATCACTTGAGCAGAATAGAGAGGGATGAAGATCCTTCTCCCATTCAGGATGACTTTCCTGATGAGCAGCTTTTACAGTTACATGGGGTAACTCCTTGGTTTGCTGATATTGTTAATTATCTTGTTGCTGGTGTTTTTCCGACAGGTGCAACTAGGTCACAAATTCACAAACTCAAGAGTGATGCCAAATTTATGTTTGGGATGATCCATATCTTTGGAAATTTGGTAGTTATCAGGTAATTAGGAGATGTGTCCCCGACTATGAGATTGAGTCTATTTTGCATTTTTCTCATGCTTCTCAAGTAGGGGGACATTTTGGGTCACAAAGGACTGCAAGAAAAGTCCTAGATCCAGGTTTCTATTGGCCCACTATTTTTAAAGATGCCTATGAGATTTACCGCACTTGTAAAGAGTGTCAGATAGCATGTACAACCATCACTCGTAAGAGCAAAATGCCTCAGCAACCTATGCTTTTCTGTGAGGTGTTTGATGTGTGGGGAATTGATTTTATGGGTCCTTTCCCTGCATCTTTTGGTTTTCTCTATATTCTACTTGCTGTTGATTATGTTTCAAAGTGGGTGGAAGCTATCCCCACTAGGACTAGTGATTCTAGAGTTGTTGCAAATTTTGTCAGGTCCAATATTTTTTACAGGTTCGGAATACCTCGTGCTATCATAAGTGACCAAGGCACTCATTTCTGTAACCGCACCATGGAAGCTTTACTCCGAAAGTATCGAGTTGTGCACAGGGTCTCCACTGTATATCACCCCCAAACTAATGGGCAAGCTGAGATCTCAAACAGAGAAATCAAATAGATCTTAGAGAAAGTGGTGCAGCCAAATAGGAAGGACTGGAGCCACCATCTAGAAAACGCACTTTGGGCTCAAAGAACAGCTTTCAAGACACCAATAGGGATGTCTCCCTATAGACTTGTGTTCGGAAAGGCATGTCATCTTCTTGTAGAAATTGAGCACCGTGCTTATTGGGCGGTCAAAAGTTGTAATTTGGCAATACAAAAAGCAGGCATTGAAAGAAAACTCCAATTACAGCAGCTTGAAGAGCTTAGCTTAGAAGCCTATGAAAGCTCTCGAATTTATAAAGAGAAAACTAAGCACTTCCATGATAAGATGATTTCTAGGAAGGAATTCTCTGTGGGCCAGCAGGTTTTATTGTTTAACTCCCGCCTAAAAGTGATGGCTAGGAAACTTCGATCCAAGTGGATTGGCCCATTTATTGTTACCGATGTTTTCCCTCATGGTGCGGTTGAAATAAAAAGTGCAGGTAGCAACAAGGTTTTTAAGGTTAATGGGCAGCGCTTGAAGCTATTCCATGAGAGCTCGGTGCCTGAAGATGCAACCGTAGAAGAGCTTTCCTTGGGAGAGCCCACCTACACTACAACTTGATCAGGGAGCACCTTCTCCTTTCCCTCACTCTTATTTTATATTTATGTTCTTTCATTGAGGACAATGTATGTCTTAAGTGTGAGGGAGGGAACCAATTGCTTTGTTTCGGTTTTGTTTTCCCTGTTTGTGTTGCTTTGTGTCGTATGTGTGTGAGTCTTGTGTCGGTGAGCTTGATGGATTTTAATTAAATTTAGCATAGATTGATTGCATGATAATTGTTGACTGTTGATGATTTCCCCCTAGGTTTTGAAAATTGAAAATTGATCCCCATGTGAAAAATTGAAAATTGAACTTTGAGAAATTTTATTGTGATTGCATGATTTATGATAAGTTTGGGGTGAAGGGATGCACACACTAGGGATTGAAGCTCGGTCAAACAATTTGCGAAAAATGTCCAGGTGAGGATTTGAGCCTCCAACATTTTTTAATTGTGTGAATCACTTTTAAGTTGCACTTTCCCGGATTTGCTTGAATCTCTTCATGGTTTGCATGTTTAAATGGTTGCATCAAATGATTTAGGCAATTTTCTTTGAAATAACTACTTAGCCTAAAAAGAACCATCCCTAATGCATGTTCCCTAGTTAGCCACATTGAGCCTAATAAGCCTATTGTTTCTTAATGACCCTATGTTATGAGCCAAAAATCTAGGGAAAAAAAACCATGTTAACCCAATCTTAGGATTAGGAGAGCATGGAAGCTTAGCAAGAGAAGGGTTGTTAGAAAGTAAGTTTAGGGTGGCTACAAGGTTTGATATGTTATTTTGGGTTGAGAAAAATAAAAATAAAGGTTGGAGCCAAAGGCAAAAAAAGAAAAAAAGAAAAAAAAAGTACAAAAATGTCAAAAAAAAAAAGAAGGGTATTGTAAGGAAAAGGGTTGTAGTCACCCAAAGCATCAAAAAGAAAATTGAAAAATGGAATAAGAGTGGAAGTCAAGGTAAAAAGTTTCATGCTCTCTTAATTCCTAGGGATGTAAAGCCTAGTATCTTTGAATATCCTACCTTTAGCCAGGCCCCATTACAACCTTTAAAAGACCTTTTGATGTTGCATGCATGTTTTCGTGGGAACTTTGTTTGAGACGAAAATCAAATTCATGGGAAGTGCTCTTGAAATGTGAAATTGTATGAAAAGTTGATAGCCTAGACAAATTGAGCGAATGAGTGAAATATTAAATGCCCTTGTGAGGAAGGCAATTGTTTAAAATTGGTGATCTCCCTTTTGTGGGTAACTTGGAATCTCAACTCAGATTACTGATTGCATGAATGATGGAATTCTCAATTGTTTAAAGTAAATGAATGTGGGGATTACATTGTTGCAAAGGGGGAAAACATTAAAGAAAAATTGTTTTGTTAAAATTGCATGAAATTGGTTGAATCCTTTAAGGTTGCCAAGTTTGTGTCTTTTTGAGTTTTAGTTTGCTTGGGGAGAAGCAAGGTTTAAGTTTGGGGTATTTTGATAAGCCTCTGGCTCGTCTAGTTTTATAACTAGTAAGACCATGGTTTTTGTAATAATTATTCGAGTTTAATCTCGTTTTCGCCCAAATTTGGATTTAGTTGTCCTCAAGCAACATTTTGAGTCTCTTAAGTAGTTTTAGGATGTTTTAGTTAATTTTGAGTCAAATAAAGCATTCACTGCTATTTCATATTTTCAGGTTAATGAGAAGAGCAAAAAGGGAAGGACACTTAAAGCAGAAGCCATCACGCCCAGGTCGTGACACTGGTCACGACCGTGATGAGCTACCCATGAAGACCAGAAAGCATCACGGCCCAGCCGTGATACCCATCACGGGGGTGATGAGAAGACCCTAAGGATCAAAGAGCATCACGGCCTAGCTGTGATGGAGGTCACGGCCGTGACAGATCAACACCCATGGACAGAATTGATCACGGTCGTGACAAACTAGAATTTGAATGCGCGCCCTTGGCAGAATACGTCACGGCCTGGCCGTGATGGCCATCACGGCCGTGACGCGAATCCTGATCTATTAAAGGGCACCAGGGCAGACGCAAGGGAGAGAGAATTTTCACTGTTTACAATTTATTTCAAAAGTTTGTATTATGTTTGTTATGGAGAACTAATCACCAGGGATTAGTCTGCTGTAATCGGTTTCTGCCGACACTTGAGGTTCCATAATTCCCGATCAATTTGCTTATCTCTTTCAATATTATGCTATATGCCTTGTTTGCTTAATTCAAGTTATATAGAATAAGTATTGATTAATTTCGATGACTCTATGTTCATATACCTTGATCGCGTTTGCTTAATTCGCGTGTATTTGGTCGTGTTTTCTTAATTCACGAGAGCTTCAATCCGTTTGCTTAATTTGGAAATTAGGAACATATATCTCGTAGTGTCAATTGCACTTATCTAATTGCTGCTACAATCGAAAAGGGATTAGAATCTGCTTAGGGCATGGAAATTATGTGAATCAATGATAGTTGGGAAACCGAAACATCAGATTAATCGTTCTAGCTTATTGATAATCACTTAATTGCATTGTTTTCTTAATCAAATCTTAAATCTAACCCCCCCCCCCCCCCCCCCCAAATCGATTTGTAGGTTAATAATAATCAAAGAGTCCTTGAGAGACGATACTCGAGTTGTCGCTCCCTAACTGCAGTTTTTCTTCCAATCGCTCGTTTTTGACCCGTGTGCGACAGCGGATCATGCGGTCCTCGGCATCTGAAACTAACTAAGCCTTGTTGTTGCTGGCCTGTTCCGACCACTTGTGTGGTAGCTACTGGTGCTGGTGCCACTGTCTGCAATTGTCTGGCATATGGTCCTTGTCTCTCTTGAGAACCCCTACCTTCTCTCCGTTGGAGACCTGATCGAATAGGACCTCCACTCCTCTGCTGCCTCTGCTCAGCAGCTTGCCTCAGATCTATGCTTTCTATGGCACTGCATCTCTCCACTAGCTCCGGAAAACTCTGGATATCGAGAGATACTATAGCCCTCTGGAGTTCATGTCGGAGTCCTTCCTTAAACCTTCGGCATTGCCAATCTTCATTTGGGAATCTCTGATAGAATTCTGAAAACTTAATCAGAGCCTTAAAACGTGATGCATAATCACCAACCGTCCTGTTGCCTTGTTTAAGACTCATGAATTCTCTTTCCTTTTCACGTCGAACTAGACGCGGAAAATATTTTTCAAAGAAACAGTTGCTAAACAACTTCCAAGTGATCATTCTACCCTCAGCCTCCAGTAATCTTCGCTTGCCTTTCCACCAAGATTCTTCTCCTCCAGTTAACATGAAGGCAGCATACGTCACTTTCCTATCCTCTCTGCAGCGCATGGTATCGAATATCTTCTCGATCTCTTGTACCCACCATTCTGCCTTCTCTGGGTCATAATCTCCTCGTAATTGAGGTGACTTCCCTTTCAGAAAAATAGCCAATCTAGCATCTTCAGCTGCTGCAACCCTCCTCTGATTCTTTAGTTCCAGCTGCTCTCTGTTCATTTGCAGCATTTCAACATTCTGTTGTGTTTGTAATAACATAGCAGTAGCTATTGTTTCCATGGTATTGGGAGTCGCAGATGATTCTCCTCCATCGATGTCATTGTTGACACTCTTATGATTCTTTCTGGAGTTCTATCACCACTATTGGTTAGACGTCCTCTTCCGCGAGCCATGATTCTGTAAAAGAAATCATCTGCTCTCATTAGTATGACATATAATACTACATAGGCAAGTATATACATACCATATGTCATACCAATATTAGTTTTCGCATCGGGTTCGGACACACTACCCAACTTCTTAGCATAGTCAAAATCCGATGTGAATTCAACTAGACACGGCTAGTAACAACATCCTAAACCTCGAAGTCCTTGATTCTGATCGGACATAACCCCACAGTCCGTTTTATAACCAAACTGCTCTGATACCAAAATGACACACCCCGTTGTGTCCCGTTGTGGCATTAATTATTTATTAATCTTAATCGCGTGCTTAACATTAAAATACGTAAAAAAAATTAAAACTTAATAGTAATCATATAACTTCTGCAAAATAAACACACCAAAGATATAATATATAAATACACACATGTTTGTTCATTACATTACCAAAACACTGTTTAGTGTATCCTATCAGTAGGATCCCTTGCAGGTACATACTTATACAAATTATTATAGTCAGCGGAAAATAAAACATCTTATAAGACTCACTGGCCCTAGACACTAAACTACATTACTGGAATCCACAGCTGGTCCTCGTGCCTTTGGTTCATTCGTAGTTCCCTCTAACTCCTCAACAACTTGTTCCTCCATCGGGTCTTCTCGTACGATCACATTAGAATAAAATACAACACACAGAAAGATATAGGGGATAAGAAACAGTTCTATCATCAAAAGAGGAAAAGAATACATAGCACATAATATAATAATAGCCATAGATACGTATCACTCAAAATCAACAATCATCCTCAATTCACTATATCATCCTCTACCCTTAACTCCTGCAACTAAGATTTTATATTGATGTGGCCATTTTACTCCTGTCACATTAGTCAGTAGTCCGAAACAGTCCAGTGCAATAACTTTTGAACGCGTTAACGACTAAACGAGTATTATTCCAAATCGGTCCAGTTCCAAGAATATGTGAACGTGTCGAGGAATATCAGTCCAAACCAACAATTATCTCTCGAACAATATATATGTCTTTGCTTAAAATCCACTAAACACAATACTAAAAACAGACAGATCATGCATAACACAATATCAACAACATATTGAAATATCACCAAAATAACACAATATCAAGAATATTCAAACACCAAAAATAATATGTCACATGTAGTGGAATACCTCAACCAGCGTATCACAGTAAATTCAACAACATAAACTCAGACATAGCCAAATACTTAAAATCAACCTAATGGCGATAAACCTACAATCCCCGAATCACCATTGGTTTTACAGAAAAAGTTTCCAATGTGATTTTGGTCTTGTCGATTACTAACCTACTAGTAGGGTTTAGGTCGCCCTACACAATTATTATAGAATATACTACTTATCGATTCCGACGGTAGAATGATTCTTTCCCCCACCTGAGCTAGCACCGAAATCCCGAACTCGACGTTCCTCGCTATCACACATCTTAATAGTTTCACCTTTAACCAAACAACATAACTATAATTAATCAAACAACAACCATCAACAACACTTTAGGGCTAGGTTCGGCCAAGACTAAGAAAATAGGTTTAGGGTTATCTTCTTAATGCCATCTTTTGGATCCTAGTTACCAGAGTCTTAACTAACATAGACTACTTATTACCAGACTAAAATTTGAAACAAAATCCTCTAACCTTTAGGGTTAGGGTTTCGGCCATGTATAGTAAAATAGGCTAGGAAATTGTTTTTGATTTGAGTTCTTGGATTTAGATTACATAGATACTTAAGAGTATTAAACAATCATTAGAATTCATTATTTTAACAAAATCAATAAACTCCTAAATCCTAGATTTTCGGACAACACAATAAAATTATGATATAAATCTTTGTTGAAGTTAAGCTCTTAGATGATAACCATATAGGTTTTAGAGAGCTTAACCCAAGCATTATATTTCCTAAAAGAAGTAAATATACAAACCCATTTTCTATCTTAGGTTCGGCCAGATCAAGATCATAGAGGTAGAAAATGGTTTTGCTCACACACTCTTAGATAATGAAAGTAGATGACATAACAAGATCATAGAAATTGGTTTCACATTTTTATGATTTTTCTACAATTTTCTAGAATTATTCAAAGTTCTAGATCTAAGTAATGAAAAACTATGAAATAGGAAGATTAAGATCTTGAGATGAGATGAGATGATCATGGATGATCCTATTACCTCAAATGTATGAAGAATATGAAGAAAAGATGATGATCTTGACAAGTTCTTCAATGGAAGCATTTGGAGCTCTTGAAGAAGATAATGGAGTTTTGGTGATTTGTGAAGAAATGAAGAAAAATGAAGATGATTGAAAGGGGAGGGAAGCCACTGTTTGGGGGGTATATTGATAAATCATTTTTGAGTAACCTTTTAGTGTTGTATATTTGAGCTAATTAATTTCTATATGTGTTTAATATTGGTGATTTGGCTGAGTTTTGCATTATTGGGCTTAATTGCTAAACATTGTTAATTTTTGGATTTTTCACTCATCCTGACCTTGTTGTCTTGCGCAGAGCATAACTAGAGCTACAGATATTGGATTTTGGTGATCTTGCTGTCCCTAGAAAGATAAGGAAGAGACCTACAATTTCAGGTTAAACAATAATTGTCAAATTAGTCCAACATCAAGGCCAAACTGGGTCCCTAATTCTCTGACGCGGATCAGTTTGCAGTCCATGATGTTCCATCACTTAAATGGGCATAACTTACTAATCTTAAGCCCAATTAACGCATATGATACCTTGTTGGAAAGATTATTCAGAGGGACTTAATTTGGGATAGATTTAGATAAGGATTAATGAGTATAACAAGCTGTTTAGTGCCCCACAAGGCAGATACGAAATTAGACAACTTTTACAATCCCTGTTTTTTCAAGTTTTGGAATTTTCTTCCCCTCTCTTCTCCCCTTTTTAGTTTTCTTCACTTTGTTGGATGTTTTGTTGTTAAAGTTTCTCCAATAGTGATGACTATGGAAGGCTAAACCTTTTATAAATCCTAGACATTCAAGTAATTTAGTTTGAATTCCGAGTTCCTTACTTTTAATTGTTTTTCAATTGCTTCTTCTCCTCTTCTCTTCTTTCAATTATGAATTATGTGTTGTGAGTGTGATTATTCTTGATCTATTTCTAATTAGATATAGATTCAGTTTTCATGATTGATTTGGAATTAGGAATTAGGATTGATTAATCCAAAAATCTAATAGAGATTAGGGAACCGATTGGTAACTTAGGTTAATTGAATTTGTGCATAAATCAACATTATTAGGGAATGCGATTGTGACTCCAATTTTGTTGTTTAAACCCTACATGATCATGTAGATTTTAAATTAACATAGGAGGAGGGCAAACGAATTTATATCTTTTGGAACAATGACGAATTCTACCAAAGAACTTGACGTCTTGGATTGATGTTTATAATTAATTGAATTTATTTGTTTATTGCAAACTATTTTCTCCTTGAAAATTTTGAAAACCCCCTTTCTCTAACATTCTCAATTGGCTAATAATTTTAAAGATCCTCGTGAGACGATAAAGGTTGTTTTGCCTTGTACTACAGTTTTTAATTACTATTATTTTGACCCGTGTATGGCCTCGGATCCAATTTGGGCCGTTGCCGGGGATCTTTGATTTTTATAAGCCATATTAGGAATTCTTTTTTTTGGTCTAGTTTTTGTTTTTGTTTTTTTTAGAACCATAATATTCATCTTTGTTTTTTTCTATTTTTTTATTTTTATTGTACTATTTGGAGCTTATATGTGAGTGTCTTGAGCTCATATGTTTATATCATATTGATGACATTGCAGATTGTGATTGTCGTGGTTGTGAATCTTAGTACTTCCTATGGATATTTGTATGCAAAATTATATGTCTAATGTTGATTATGAACCATCGTGCATATATTATCATCAAACCAATTTTGCACATTTTGCAAGAGGTTATATAGATTTAAGTATGTCTCCGTCAATGGATAATTATTTGTCTCATAGCACTTTGAGAGATTTTGCCACATTTTATGAACCACCATGCATACATTATGTAGAGAAAAAGGTTGAGCCACCATGCATAGATTATCCTGACATTACTAGTGATTGTGAGTTTAGTAGTGATTTTGGCATGATTGGAGTGAATGAGGTGCAATTTTCCTATTCTGACCAACATGGGGGATAACATGGCAGCTTGGACGAATTAGCTTCTTTGGTGCATCAATTGACAATTAGTCAGCAGCAATATCAGCCTGACCCCACACCTGTCCAACCTAGTCTGGAAGAATTGGTGCAACAATTGGCAGAACACACTCTTGAATTCCAACTGAGGACAGAAGCAAGTCTTCATAATTTGGCCAGTCAAATTGGTCACATTGCCTCCACATTGACTGCACTGCAATCACAACATCTCCTTGAACAACATTCAGATTCACAAATAGATATTCTTGACAATACTTCTTCTGAGCATAATTTTGATAATGATGTCGAGAATACTATTATTGATGAACTTTGTGTTGAATTTCCAGATATTCAAGATTTTCCAGATTCTATTTTATGTACTTCATGTGTTGATTTTAATGGCATTGTTTTGTGTGCAGCATGTGCTGAAATTTCATCCTTTGTAGGGTATGAAGAGCAAAAAGTGCATATGGAACATGAGACACATGAGGTTGAGGACCTTGTTCAGCCAAGAAATGTAGAAAATGGGGATCATGCGGACATGATTCCCACATAAAGCATCCCCATAAAAGATGGTGATCATGTCATGATGGATGATGCAGGACTACTCATGTTAAGGACAACCACTAAGGCTTTCATGGTTGATGAAGATTGGTTTAAACAATTTTGTGAGAGATTCTCAGAGCAAGCATTGGAGAAGAAGTGCTTTAGCCACCATGAGACTTGCTGCACTACATTCTATAAGGCTATTTCTCCCCCTTTCTATTTTATTTTTCATGTCCTCTATGTGAATGAATTTGTTCTTGTTCTCGATTTTAACATGTTCTACATTGAGGACAATGTAGATTTCAAGTGTGGGGGAGACATACAATGTCATGATGTTTTTAAGTTGTGTGTTGAACTTTGTTGGCATATGTTTCTTTTATTATTTATGTTATATTTCTATATTTTAAAAATAAAAAGTAAAAAGTTGTATAGTTTTTTTTTTTGGTGTTTTAGTATCTTAGGATTTTTTTTCTTTGTTGTTTTTAGGGTCTAAAAAAATAAAAAATAAAAATTATATTTGTGTTTGAGTCTTGTTGCATGCTTGTTAGTGAATTTTTAAGTTTGTATGAGTTGTGAGTGATTTGCATCATTCTTGGTTAAGAGGTTTCATGACTTGATAGGGAGAAATTCTTGCATTTCTGGTGTAATAAGTGGGCATTGAAAATTTATTTGTGAATAATTTGTGGTAGAATTAACCCTTGTGAGTTTTTGAGCCCTATACATGGATGGATTGCATTGTTTCATGCTTTTCCTTTCTTGTGTGATTACACTCATGATTGTTAATACTCTAGAACTTAACTTGACTCTTTGAAACCTCTTGTTCACATGCATGTATTGAGATGATTTAGGTCTTTTTTGTTTTCAAGCTACTAGCCAAGTTAGCCTACCATGCATTAAGTCCATTGCTTGCCCTTTTGTGCCTGTCTAACCCATTCTTTGTTTTATATCTAATCAGAAGCTCATGAAGTAAAAAAACCATAATTCCCCTAACCTTAGGGAGTAAAGGAGCTTTGGAATTGTTTTGGGAATGGGTTCTTAAGTAAGTGTGGTGGTCTACCAAAAAGTTTTGTTGCTTGTTTGGTTGGTGTGGCATAGTGGCAAGTGAAAATAAAAAATAAAGAAAGAAAGAAAAAAAAGGAAAAAAATAAAAAATAAAAAAAGTAGATTGTAATACAATATAAAAGTGCAAATGAGTGGAAGTGCAAAGGAAGAAAAAGTTCAAAAGAGACAAAGTGGTGTTCATTGGAATTGAATTGTGTTTCTTCGGGTAAATTTACATGCTTATTTAAACGCATTCCCCATTGCTCCTCTAGTCTCTTTGGTTTATAGCCAGCATCCCTTCTTGTATCCACCCATACCTTAGCCCCATTACAAACTTGAAAAAATCATTTTGATCTTTATGTGCATGTGTTTCAAGTCGTGGAAGTTATAGGCTTGTCAAGATTATGGTAGTGTTAGAATTCATGATATGCTTTGAGTGTAAACACGAACATTAAACACTTGAGAGTTGGAGTGTATGCCTAGTGAGAACTCTACCACTTTTGGTTCATCTTTCAATTGAATCGCCTCCTTGTTTGCTTGAGATTTTAAGGACGTATTCATGAATTTTTTTGATTCCTCGATGCTTTGAATGTGTGTATCTTGCTCACTCTTGTCCATTCTTGGGATTCATTGACAAGTGTATTTGTTTTGTTCATCAAGTTTTTAGGAATTCAATTTTTGAGTTTTGCTCAGGAGTGCAAAAGAATAAGTGTGGGGGAATTTGATAAATCATTTTTGAGTCACCTTTTAGTGTTGTATACTTGGCCTAATTAATTTCTATATGTGTTTAATATTGGTTATTTGGCTGAGTTTTGCATTATTGGGTTTAATTGCTAAACATTGTTAATTTTCGGATTTTTCACTCATTGTGACCTTGTTGTCTTGTGCAGAGCATAACTAGTCCTACAGATATCGGATTTTGGTGATCTTGTTGTCCCTAGAAAGATAAGGAAGAGACCTACAATTTCTTGTTTCACAATAATTGTCAAATTAGGACAACATCAAGGCAAAACTGGGTCCCGAATTCTCTGACGCGGATCACCTCGCAGTCCATGATGTTTCCTCACTTAAATGGGCATAACTTATTCATCTTAAGCCCAATTAAGGAATATGATACCTTGTTGGAAAGCTTATTCAGAGGGCCTTAATTTGGGATAGGTTTATATTAGGATTAATGAGCATAATTAGCAGTTTAGTACCGTACAAGTCAGACACGAAATTAGACAACTTTTACAATCCTTGTTTTTGCAAGTTTTGGAATTCTCTTCCCCCCTCTTTAGCTTTCTGTACTTTGTTGGATGTTTTGTTGTTAAAGCTTCTCCAATGGTGATGACTATGGAAAGCTAAACCTTTTATCAATCCTAGACATTCTTGTAATTTGGTTTGAATTCTGAGTTCCTTACTTTTAATTGTTTTTCAATTGCTTCTTCTCCTCTTCTCTTATTTCAATTATGAATTATGTGTTGTGAGTGTGATTACGCTTGATCTATGTCTGATTAGATATAGATTCAGTTTTCATGATTGAATTGGAATTCGGAATTAGGATTGATTAATCCAAAAATCTAATAGAGATCAGGGAACCGATTGGTAACCTGGGTTAATTGAATTTGTGCATAAATCAACATTATTAGGGATTGCGATTGTGACTCTAACTTTTTTGTTTAAACCCTACATGATCATGTAGTAGATTTCTAATTAACATAGGAGGAGGGCAAACGAATTTATATCTTTTGGAACAATGACGAATTCTACCAAAGAACTTGACGTCTTGGATATTGATGTTTATAATTAATTGAATTTATTTGTTTATTGAAAACAATTTTCTCCTTGAATATTTTGAAAACCCCCTTTCTCTAACATTCTTGATTGGCTAATAATTTTAAAGATCCTCGTGAGACGACCAAGGTTGTTTTGCCTTGTACTACAGTTTTAATTACTATTATTTTGACCCGTGTACCGCCTCGTATCATATATATAGGAGTAATCTTATGCCTTGTTTGGTTTGTTAAGCTTAGATTAATAGCTTTTAGGAATATTTAATTAATATAAACTTAACCATAGTTAATAATTAACTTAACTAGGGTTACCTTTACTAACTAAGGTTAATTTATATGTGGCTCACATTTAGTGGAGGGTGTGGCTGATTTTAGAACACACAAACTAACCATGGTTCCTTAACCATGGTTAAAATCTAACTTAACTTTGGTTATGTTAAGCTAAAAGGGCGTTTTGGTCATTTCACCTAAATTTACATTTAATGCTTCATAAATGCTTGGTGAGTCATGGTGGTGACTCACCCAATGATTCAGCTCCTCCGGTGGCCGGTTTTGTCTCTGCACCTCCCTTCTCGACTCCGTCGGTTCCCCGATTAGGGTTTTACGCTCGTATAAAAGCGTAATATTTCGTTTTCGGCTGAAAATTTTCAAACTAACCAAGCTCGTTGGAAATATGATTTAAATATAAACCATTTCATTCACGAGTCAAAATTAGGTTTTATGATTATTAAAATGTTACTGTCAGTGAAAACACCGATTGTTTTCCGTCCGAACTTTTACCAAAATTCGTCCGAATAAACATAATATTTTATTTCTGATCAGAAATTTGAAAAGTAGACTTCCTCACCGACAAAATATAAAAAATCTACAGATTTCAGTTTTCGGGCGAAATTTGGGTTTTCTGTTAGTATAAAGTTATACTGTCAGTTAAAAACGCAGATCGGGTTTCGTCTGAATTTTCAACCCAAAATTTCACCGTAGCCTTCTACCATAAGATAGACTATGAATATGATTTTATTTTATTTAAAATCACTTTCTAACTCTCAGATTAAAATATAATTAATTATATTTTAACCGGTTAAATAGCTTAATTAAAAATCAGGCTGTTGCATAATGTGTGATAATACATAAGCATACGTTTCAGTTTCTGGTTGCAGACTGACTGATTTTGTCTTGTAGTCTGATTTGTGGATACAAGAATTGGAAACGATTTTCAAGCTCATCAATAGCCTTGAAGGAGTGAAAGTCTCGTATGCTACTTTTCAGCTTTTAGGCGATGCAGAATATTGGTGGAATGGTACTAGACAGCTGTTGGAAGCCGGCAACCAGGAAATAACTTGGAATGTTTTCCGTACTACTTTTCTGGATAAGAACTTCCCTCAGAGTGCTAGAGTTGAGAAAGAACAAGAGTTTCTACATCTGCAACAGAGAGAACTGTCTGTTGGGGAATGTGTGGCAAAGTTTGAACCCCCTCACCAAGTATTTCCATTTCTTTCAAGCTCAACCTGATGAGGGGTGGAAATGTGAGAAATTCGAAGGAGGTCTACGATACGAGATTAAGGAGTCGTTGCCACCGCTTGAAATTCGTAACTTTCAAGCTTTGGTCGAAAAGTGTCGGAAGGTGGAACTGATGAGGAAGGGGAGAGACAATCAGGGTAACATTGGAGGACCATCTCAATTTTAGAATCAATATCAGAGTCAAAGGGAGGAACAAGGTCAGAAGAAGCCATATTTCCGACCTCCAGGAAATAATCAGAACCAACAATCATATCGTCCCATCGCATTTGTGTATGGTAGTGGAAGCCAAAACAATCAGAATCAAGGCCTGGTTCAACGATGCCACAAGTGTGGACAGCTGAATCATATTACTGAGGATTGTTAGCCGAGAGGCATGTTATGCTTTAACTGTGGGAAGATTGGTCACCTAGCAAGAAAGTGCTCTGAATCAAAGTTTAGGGTCGCTGCCAATGATTCAAAGACCAATAGACTGATGACAAAGGGATTACACCATGAGTGGTACTGAAGTCACAAAATATGATGATCTCATACAAGGTAGTTGCGACCCAGCTGGTAAATCTTTTAACTGAAATTTTTGATTCGGGTGCGAAGCATTCTTTTTCGATGGATTGTGTGAGACATTTGAGTTTGCTTTTTTTTTCCTTGTCGTATGACTTAATTATTTCAACCCCAACCGCTGAACCAGTTATAGTAAATTCAATATGCTTGAACTATCCTATTGTTATTCAGGATAGACGATTTCTTGTTAATCAGATATGTTTGCCTTTAACACAATTAGAAGTGATTCTAGACATGGATTGGTTATATTCTAACCACATCCTTTTAGATTGCGCTCATAAAACTTTAGTTTTCCTAATCCTAAGACTTCTGGATTTTTATCAGCAAACCAAATAAAGACTTCTTCAAAAGAAGGAGCTCAGGGATACGTACTTTTATCTAGCTTGGTAGTCGAGGGAGATATCAACTGGAGTACGGTTTGTCACCGGCCAGAGACATTGAGTTCTCCATCTACCTAATTCCAAGAGCCGGTCTGATTTCCATCGCTCTATATCAGATGTCGTCTACAGAGCTTGCTGAGTTGAAAGCTCAAATAGAAGAACCATTGTCAAAAACAATGCATACGACCGAGTGTTTCCTCGTGGAGAGCACCAGTTCTTTTAGTGAGAAAGAAGGACGGAGATCCAGTGTAGGATCTTGGGATTAAGATACGATTACAAGATCCTGTCTAGTTTCGAGTCACGAAATTTTGAGGACAAATTTTTTTAAAATGGGGTAGTAATGTATAGGGGTGTAAGTGGATCCAATCCGATCCGCGAATCCGATGGATCTGAACCGATTTTGGCGAATTAGTTCGGATCATCGTATCAGATTTAAAAACCACTAATCCGAACAAGGTCGGTTCGGGTCTCGGATCCTACAAATCTAATCCGAACCGATCTGAACCCTATAAATATTTATTTTTAAAATTATTTATATACAAATATATAATGTTAATATATTATTATATATATTTAATATAATGAATGAATAAATAAATATGGTTATTTTTTCTGTTTTTTCTATTTTTTAGTTAATTTTTGAAGTTTAAATAATAATAAAAAATAATGGGTAATCCGATGATCCGATCCAAACCGATCCAATTGTGATCTGATTCGGTTCGGATGATGAAACCCCCAAATCCGATCCGAACTGACCCGATTACACCCCTAGCAATGTAACACCCTAGTTTTCACTGTTTTTCAATATCGGTAGATTAAATATGTTTATATTTTTCTTTCGATATCTAGAAAATGATGTTGGATAAAATAAAATCATATTTAGACTTTACTTTATAGTAGAAGGTTATGGTTAAATTTTGGGCTGAAAATTCATACGCAACCCGGTCTGCATTTTTACGGACAGTGCAATTCTATACTGCCTGAAAACCCTAATTTCAACCCGAAAACAAAAAATTTCAAAATTTTTCCACTTGTTGGGGACAAAATATATATCAAGAATTTCTTCTCAAAAATAAAATATTTTATTTTATCAGGTGTAATTTTATCAAAAAACGGGCGGAAAAACCTAATCGGGTAAACGACAGAGCCGGATTTGGATCTGCAGAAATATGTCGGAGGATAGGAATGATGATTCAACTTGGACAACTCACCTACATAAGTCACCTAATCATCATTACTACTTTACAAATTATTTTAACATCCTTGCGAAATGACAAATCAGTTGTATGCTAAGTTGTCCATGTGCTAGTTTTGGTTAGAAGAGGTGAGCTTCTTAGGACATGTCATCTCTAAAGGTAGGATAGTCGTAGATCCATCTAAGGTAGATACTGTGATCCAATGGGAAGCACCAAAGTCAGTGACCGAGATTAGGAGTTTCTTGGGTTTAGCAGGGTACTATAAGAGGTTCAAAGAAGGTTTCTCTAAGATAGCTTTACCATTGACCCGTCTCACCAAGAAAGGACAACTTTTTGTGTGGGGATTTAAGTGTGAGGAAAGTTTCCAAACCTTGAAGGAAATGTGTATCAGCGCCAGTGTTAGTTTTACCCAATCCTAGTGAACCTTTTGTAGTGTACTACGATGCTTCTAAGCAAGGTTTAGGTAGTGTGTTGATGCGGGATGGTAAGATAGTAGCTATGCTTCTAGGCAATTGAAAACCCATGAGAAGAACTACCCTACCCATGATTTGGAATTAGGAGCTGTAGTGTTTGCCTTAAAGATTTGGAGGCATTACGTTTATGGAGCTAAATTAGAGGTTTTTAGTGATCATAAGAGTTTAAAATATTTGTTTGACCAAAACGAGTTCAATATGAGGCAACGTAGGTGGATGGAGTTTCTTAAGGATTATGATTTTGAGTTGACCTACCACCCTAGGAAAGCCAATGTAGTGGCGGATGCCTTAAGTAGAAAGACCTTACATGTTTTAGCCTTGATGGTTAGATAAATGGATCTGATATAGAAGTTTACTGTTTGAGCTTAGCATGGGAAGTTATCCCTAAGAGCATTAGGCTTGGAACATTGAGGATTACAAATAGTTTGATGGATCAAATTAGGGAAGGTTAGATTAAGGATCACGAGTCATCGATGATGCAATGTAACACTTTCAACCTCGATGCACGAGTCACTAGCCACCCAAAATGAACCTCCATCTTCCGGCACCAGCACCTTCAGCCAGTCAACACCATGTGAACCAGACCCTTGCAACCTTGGTTCCTATCCGCACCAACCGAGCCAAGTCAGGAATCTGGTGCACCAGACCGAGCCAAGTCAGGAAACTGGTGCACCACACCGAGCCAAATCATGAATCTGGTGCACCAGACCGAGCCAAGTCAGGAATCTGGTGCACCACACCGAGCCAGATCATGAATCTTGTGCACCAGACCGAGCCAAGTCAGGATTCTGGTGCACCACACCAAGCCAAATCCGGAATCTGGTGCACCACAGCGAGCCAGATCAAGAATCTGGTGCACCACACCCAGCCACGTCATGAATCTGGAGCACCAGACCGAGTCAAATCGTGAATTTGGTTCACCAGACCGAGCCAAGTCAGGAATCTTGTGCACCACACCGAGCCAGATCATGAATCTGGTGCACCAGACCGAGCCAGGTCATGAATCTAGACTGAGCCAGGTCATGAATCTGGTGAACCACACCGAGCCAGGTCAGGAGTCTGGTGCACCGGACCGAGCCAGATCATGAATCTGGTGCACCAGACTGAGCCACGTCATGAATCTGGTGCACCAGACCGAGCCAAATCATGAATCTGGTGCACCAGACCGAGCCAAGTCAGGAATCTGGTGCACCACACCAAGCCAGATCAGGAATCTGGTGCACCACACCGAGCCAGGTCATGAATCTAGTGCACCAGACCGAGCCAGGTCATGAATCTGGTGCACCAGACCGAGCCAGATCATGAATCTGGTGCACCAGACCGAGCCATGTCAGGAATCTGGTGCACCACACCGAGCCAGATCAGGAATCCGGTGCACCTTACCCAGCCAAATCATGAATACCGAGTCAAATCATGAATCTGGTGCACCGACCGAGCCAAGTAAGGAATCTGGTGCACCAACCCGTGCCCGGTGCACCATTCCATCATTCCCTTTTTTAATGTCCGCACCGACTGAGCCATATCGGGCATCACGTACACCGACTGATGCATATCTAAGCGGGGTTGGTACTATTACTATATATATAATATATAATATATAATATATATAATAGCCAGTTACATCCCCACTATAATAGCTTAATATGCAAAGATCTATTGTCGAATTTGGGCGTGATTTTTTTTTTGCAGGAATGCTTATGAATATGGGATCTAGGGGACGAAAAATTTACAGTTCACCATACCATTTGTTTTTTTATAAAATTTCAAAGTGGAAAACCGAAACAATTCCCCAAAAATGGAAAATGGGTCAAGGGATCGAATTTTGAGCTGATTTTTTGCAGGCACGCTACTTATATTATTCCCAAGGTGTCCGCAAAGTTTCGTGACATTTCATTAATGTGACGATTTTTCATGATTTTTCAACCGAAATCAGGAATATGCGACAGTTCGACGACAAGGAACCTAGGCTACAAATTGAATTTTGACCTGAATTTTTGCAGGCACGCTAAGAATGTTATCCCCAAGGTTCTTCCAATGTATCGTGGCATTTCATGAAGGTGGCGATTTTTCTTGATTTTTCAACCACACCGGGGACATGTACCCTGTGCACCAGACACATGAATCCTTGGTTCCCGACCGCACCGACCGAGCCTGGTCAGGCATCACGTGCATCGGGGACCTGTGCCCGGTGTACCAGGACTACGCACCGAATGAGCCATATCGGGCATCATGAACCGACCACTTGCAGCGGGGACCAGGACTCCGCACCTGGACTCGGTGAATCGACACTTGCTCCATTTGTTCCTGGCCGCATCGACCGAGCCGGATCAGGCATCATGACCCGTTGACATGCACCGGGAATCGAGATTTCCGTACCAGGACTCATTGACTCGACCCTTGCTCCTTGGGTTCCTTGCCTCACCGGCTCGGTTGCATGACCCACGGTCGGGCTCCCGAACTTGGGCACGTGCACCCAGGGCCGAGCCACATGTCACCAGATCGGGCGTCTTGACCCGTTCACGTGAACTAGGACACTCGTCCCCTGCACCTTGGCTTATCGCGACACTTGTTTGCAAAGAGCCACCCGTTTGAGTCACGGTCTCATATCCCCCTTGGTGACTTGGGCCAAACCGAGGGAGGGGCGAGGGGAGGGACGAATCGAAGCGGCTGGGGCTGAATCTCAGTGGATTGTGGCAGCAAGGCCACTCTGCCACTTACAGTACCCCGTCACGTATTTAAGTCGTCTGCAAAGGATTCTACCCGCCGCCCAGTGGGGAATTGTTCTTCAAGGCGTCCCACGAGGCTCACCGGAAAA
>JAUPTC010001367.1:0-25000 GCA_030762895.1 Sophora flavescens
CAGGCAGCGGCCAGCTTGCAGCAAGCCAATCATATTGATAGCCTCTACTCGTGTCCTTGCTCATCTGAGAGCTAGATTTGCCTCAATTGTTTTTCTTTTTCCTACAACCTTACTTAAGTTAGCTTTTGCTATTTCAAGAGTTTGCGAAGCTTCTTATGGATCAATATCATTACCCTTCTTTGCATCATTTACTAAAATAGTGATCTTATTATTGCCTATTCTAGTAAATCCTCCCATTAGAGCCATCGTTAGCCATTAGTCATCAAGGCGTATTCTCAAAATACCTATATCTACGGCTGTGGCAATAGGCGCATGATTTGGCAATACTCCAATTTGTCCACTATTAGTAGATAAAATAATTTCCTTCACTTCTGAATCCCAAACAATTCGATTTAGGGTCAGTACACAAAGATTTAAAGTCATTTCTTCGTATCCGTAATAGTGTCAAAAGAAGGCCTGACTCCAAGTTGTTAAAGAATAGTGGCATTGAGTTTCTCTACCCTTTGCCTTAAAATTAGTCAGTTCTATTTATTTCTCAATGAGGGCAACGGATCACGAAATCTTGGTGATATTCTCTATCTAAGGAATGGGGAGTTCATTTTGAAATCGTCCGCCCTGGACCCACCCCTCCGAGTATATGCTTCAACAGGAATCACACAGGGGTAGATTGATACAATAGAAACCTCTGGTAAAATGCCTATCCGTACGTAACCCGTGGATAAAGTACATTACATAGTCCGTTTTAGGGATTGGTGACTTACCCATTCAATGACTTTGGCACCGGACGTTCCCCCAATGGGTACTGTACTCTCGGGTCGGGTGAATTCAATAATAGACTCCTGTTGGCATTCCAACCTTCCTTCCCCTTTTAGGGCCTATCCGAAAAGAAAGAGGAACAAAACAAGAGAATAATACTCCGACAAAGGGTTGCGAATAGAATCCATCATTGATTTGAGATATTGATGAGGTGAATACCCAGTCTATTCAACGCTAGGCATAATGAGTATAGGGACCTCAAAATAAAATTCTCTTTTCGTCCTATCTTATGAACTTTAAGGTGTATGAAGTCTCATTTCCTATTTGATACTTTAATTTAAGTAATAAGTCGAGAGAGAATCCATTTAACTTAAGCTGATCTAAGGCAGAAGCAAACCTACGTCAGGATGATAACCCTTCTTTGAAACACTTTGGTAGTGTTCTCAGAAATAAACCCTCCTTATAGGCTCAATCGAGACCTCCTTTGAGAAGAGGAGGGTTCTGTCGATCAAGCTGGCACTCAAACTCTAACGGATTTTTTCCCACATTTCTAATCAAGACAATAGGGCAGGGCCGCTTTGTATAGTAAGATAGAAGTCCCGTTCCCTCGCCTTGGAATATGATGAAAGAGGATAGTGTGAGTGGAATATGTAGGCGTAGGCGGTGGTAAACTCCTCTTTCCGGTTCATCTCGTGTAGTGATTGTGGACTCGTACAAGGATATTGAGCAGACGGTTGATGTCTCAGACTCGGCCCTATCTTTCGTAGCATGCATTCCCATCGGTGTGACAAGATGATCCCTGGCCATCGCTTGTGGGGCTAGATCTCGTCAAACTAGTAGTATGAGAACAGGTCTCATAAATCCTCCATCTCGTGGGATGGATGCCCTTCATCCATAGGGTTGGGGTATTAGCGAAGCCACTCACACTTATTGAATATCACGTCAAAAGAAGAACGTATAATATAAGTGATTGCTATGTGTTGTTAGATTATAAAGGTGACCACATCTAGTTCCAAGGTTGGCCTAACCTAACTTGATGACACGCTTATAGAGTTTTCATTTCCCATCTCATGGGAAACCCTTTTCGCTCCTCTTAGCCCTACCCCTAGGGGTATTTTAGTGATAGGTTCTATAGGAACTGGATGATCCTATTTGGTCAAATACCTAGCGACAAACTCCTATCTTCCTTTCATTACCTCAAGTATAGAATAGATCCCCGTTGTAGGAAACTTTTGAAAAGACATCTACCAAAGCATCAACTATAATTGAATACACACACCGAATCATGTCATGGAAAAAGGCCCATTTCAATTGTTGGGACTGAATAAAAGAGGGTTGTTGGCACAAAGAAAAGCTGTTTCTCTTCTAGCTTTCAAAGAGCTTCTTCTTGGCATCACTTTGCCCTTTTCATCCCTTCCTCCAGATACTGCTGCAGAGCAAGGAAGGATAGATGCCAGTTTGCTTAAGACTTGGAGTTCGAAGTGAAATGGATCTAATGAGCTATTCCTCGCATATCCTCCTTTCTTTAATAAGGAAATTTCCCTTCCTTTCAAGCCCCTGCCCGTAACCTCTTGAATCAAGGACAAGGACAACGTACCCTCCAAAGAAAGACTTAACGACAGATTCTATTGAAGGGGCGAAAAGCTGACGAAAGAAGGAATCTGCCAATCACTTCATTCAAGCTTTGGAATTCCCCTATCACTCTAATGAGACATTAGGAATATATAAGGACCTTGGTCACGCTACAATAGGTGATGGTATTATGACTGTTAAGGGTCAAATTTTATCTTTCTCCTGGTCGACCTAGTGGGTCTTCGAGTGGTGCAAAGAAAACTCCTCGATCGGGTGATCTTTCGAATGCCACCCCTTTTTGTTAAAAAAATGGGCTATGTCATTCAATATGAATGATAACAAAATGGGGAGCCGGTGGAAGCCTTTGGGTTATTTACATCCACGGATTGATGTTTTTTCCGAGAGCTTCTCAACTGAATCCATAAGCAAGACCTCTGCTTTTATCTTAATAGGTTAGATAAGCTGTTCACTAAGGTTGGCCCTCCCTAGATAACCTTAGCTTGGATCCGGACTCCACTTGTGGATTGGAAGAGGCTGCTACATATATGCTACCTCCAAAGGACGTAATTCGTACACTGAGTTAAGTTACTTCGGCGTGTACATAACCCCTTCTTGCTGCTCTCGGTGCTCTTGCTCCAATTAGTTGAAGACTTTGGGATCTTGGGAGTCAGTTTCTGACTGGAATAACTTTATATAAAGGAGAGGCTCGAAAAAAGAGAATCCTATTTATCCATTGACGATTCAGTCCTTGATTCTTAGCAAAAAGGAAGAATCCAGGTGAATTGTTCATTGACCAAGTCCGAAAGAAATAGAAAGCAATGGCTTAGCGGATTGATTGACCAAAGATCTAAACCCGACTTACTTGGTCAGGCATCTTCGTCGATCTAATGAGAAAGATTCCGTCTTTGATCCATTACTTCCGGGGAAAACATTTCTATTAAGGCAACTTCACTTGGTCAGTAGAAATAGTCTCGGCTGGACCTATATCCCCAATGTTATGGTCGAGCAGGTCTCGCAGCTACCATACCCCACTCTATCGGAGCAAGCTAAAGAGCCCTTCCTTTATATCGTCGCTTTCCAGTAAGGCACTCGATGAAGCCTATATATCCGGAATTTCACTCCAAACCAAGGACGACTTGCTTTGCTGCATTTCTTGGGAATCATCTCGGGGGCATCCCTTGTCGCATAGAAAGACAGATAGAAAAAAATTCAGTTCTTATTAAGTAAATGCTCAATACCCAAGCAGGCTTTAAAATTTTGATAATGCTTTCTGGGTCATCTCAGACCATGCGATTGTTATCCCCCCCAAAAAAAAAAAAAAAAAAAAGAATCTCGAGACTTTCAAAGAATTTACTTGTTACTAATATAATCTAACCCCTCTTCTTCTTTAGATCAACTTGTTTCACTCCGATAGTATCATAAATCAAGTCAATGCATAGGAAATGAATGCATTTCCATACTATTAAGTTAAGTTAAAGAATTAAGACATAATTCGGATTTAACGATACGAGATAGGAATAAGGGTAGGATGACTAATCACTTAGATTCCTCAACTAACCCTCATAATCACTTATATATGGACTCGGGCCCATCCGCACGCCCATATCTTATCTGGTCGACATCCTTTTTTTTGTCCGAGAGAACACCGACCATCGAGGCGAGGTGCGTTCTGTCTAGGTTTAAATAAAAAGAATCCAGATCGGCCGGAAACGAGAATATAAAACTATGGAATCCATCAATTCCTACCTTTTATGTTATCAAAATAAAATGTCGTGAATAGTCTTCTCGGGGACTTGGACAAGTCACGGTTCAAAGGTGAAAGCCAGTTGGGAGCCCTGAAACGACGTTTTAGGGAATTCCATAAGGGTATAGCACGAACCCTTCTTCAAATAGACCTTCATTCTATGATTAGATCCAAGGAACCGAAAGAGGCAGGTAAGGGTGGACCGAACTAGCACTCATTTAGGATGATTTGTCAATTCTAGTCGATTGTTCTCGAGTCCGCTCAATGAAGCAGCATCCTCGAGCTTGAGAACCCCTGTCTAATATGTTCCAAACCCGGAAGATCAAAAAGTCAAGTCAGAGGGCCAAACAAGATTGGGGCCAATTACTCGAGAGTGGGTCTAATAAGAAAAAAAAAGTTTGTAACTAAAGTCCTTCTTTAACTGAACTGGTCATTTAGTCAAATTGTTCATAAATAAATGTCCTCACACCTCCAAATGAGCTTCCTTCAACGCCAAGTAAGGAGCTCGAACGGAAACCTAGGTCAATTATGTCCGATGTGCATCGAGCGGGAAGAGCTTCACGCTCAAGAAAGCTAGAGATTGGTGAATGGGTACCCGTAAGTTTCCCTCGTCAAGGGAAGTCCCCAATTCCCCAACATCTACGAAAATATAAAAGCCTGGTTGTACCACGACTTGGATTCGAACCACCCAAGAGACTTTCCATTCACTTAGCTTGCTGCGGATATCTCGACCATTTCCCCCATACAAACAGCCATTCCTATGAGGATAACTATTTGGAAAGTACTTATCAAGGTTTTCCTTAATTAGAGATTGACTTGAGCCCTGACATTTGTTCTTCAATCCAAGGGGATCAAACTGTTGCTCTAGTTGCTGAATCCCTTGACCGACCTTGCTTGGCTAAGAGATTGCTTGAAAACTGTCTTGCTTCCACTTTCTCTGGCTTTTGAGAGACTACTGGCTAGCTTGCCTTTGCCCTCGCAGACACACATTGGATTGGAATTTCAATACTTTCCTTGATAGAAAATACTATAAAAATAAAATAGGATGCTTGTGGGGAATGCTATGATAAAAGAACTGGCTTTATAACTTCAAAAGGAAAACTCCCTTGCTAAATAACTTGCTTTATCCCTAGCTTGCTGCTTATTTTCTTGTCCATGCTTAAAGCCCTTTATCCTTAGCCTAGCTTTTTATTTACCTTGCTAGCTTTCCTAAAATAGATGTATGAGAGAAGGAATGAAGTGCTTCCAACCAGCCTAAGCGTGATAACTGCACCCAGAGCAAGCAACCTGGATAGAAAGATCACTAAGGAAGATAAGGAATAGGGCCCTGTGACTCAATGCCCGGGTCAACATGCATTTTTTTCGATCTTGTACTGCGTACACTTAACATTTGCCCAATCTCGATGAGAATCATTAGAAGCAACTACATCAAGTGACGAAGGTATAGAACTTCTCGATGCACTGTTCTAACCCGCAAACCACCTTTCATCTACCAATCAATCCTTTCTATCTTATATTAATAAATTGATAGTTAGATTAGAGGCGTGATCTATTCAATTATATGATGATAGCACCAAAAGAAAAGATCGAATAAGATATCATTTTTTTGGCAGGTACACTGAAGACCAACTTAATCTCGATTAAAGGTGGAGGAGCGGATTCATGGCAAAGAGTTCCAACAAAGGAAAAACCTACTAATAGAAGGGATCCGGGATCAGAGTTCGGGAGAAGTGGGAAGGAAAGCCCAAGTACAAGACAGAGGCTCCTACTATATCTCAGTTCTTAGCCTTTTTAGGTCGGTTTCCAGATAGAAGCACAACAAGGGTGCACTCAAAGCGTTAGGTCTCCCCCGAGATTCTATCTGCCTGTGTGATTGATGAACCTTATCTTCTTTATTCTAGTACGGATCCCCTTCTCTTATAGTTATAGACAATTTGATTAGCGATCAAAGATCCAACTAGAGAAGAAGGGAAGGAAGAACAATATTGAGTTAGAACCTGATATCCTTTCTTAGGTGGTAGGTCTCCCATTCTCTTGATGGATGACTAGGACCGCCCTTCATTAACCGAATGCCTTAGGGATAGGATTCAGGGGAATGACATCAATCACTTGACGTACAACTTAGAGCATTTCAGGGGGAGGAGCGAAGACGCTTCTTCAAAGGAGAAAGCAAGAAAGAGCGGCGGGTTACGGTTTAATGTCCGAATCAGGACAGTAAACGGAGAAGGAAGAGCTCCATGCCACTCGAACAAGAGAAGAGGGGCTTTTAAGAAACTTTACTTTGCTTTGGAACAGATACACGAGATTTATCCATTAGACCCCGACTTGAACTTCGAGCATTCAATCACATTCTCTTATTGGGAAAGCAGGAGTCAAGCTATTCACAAGCAGTGGTTATGAGCCGTATCTCGCATCTAAAGCCAATCCATTTACAAGTGAAATCTAGCCCAACTCCAACTGCAAATAAAGAAAAGGGTGAGGTGCTCATTATGTATAAATTGGGTCTCTCAGAAACATGGGCGACGAAAACTAGGATGTAATCATAGGTAAGGGATGACATAACTAGGGAGTAGGAATGGCAGATCCGTTTTTTTCCCATCATTATGAACTCTTCAACTTGTAGTCCACCAAGAGGCTAAATCCTCTCCTGAGTTCCATCTGAGCCCAGGTTTGTAAACCAGGCATTCAATGGAAGACTTTGTCCTCTTATTTATGTTAAGCATTAGGGTCCTTCACATAATCTTTAACCATGCCCCTTCCTCAGTGAGTCACGAGCAAGCCATGCCACATTGCATGGGAGGAACTGATCCTTCACTTCCCTTTTGAGCTTTCGATTCTAGACCGTCCATCCAACTCCATCCGGGTTCTCCTTCGCATCACTGGTAAGATAGATGCTGGTGATGGTGACCTTACAAGAAGCAATGCGTATTATACGTGATCTTAAAGAGAAGGGAGGGCTAAAGGTGGAGCAGGTTAAGTTAGGGCATCAGTAGCTTCAACTACAGAATCAGTCAAAACGGACACTGAAACTAAATCCGCAACAGAGCGAGTAGCCAGGTGTGAGTTTTGTGGATCTAGCTCTTCACGAGCAGCAGAGCTAGACAAGCAAGCAACAAGGCTCTTTTCAGGCTTTCCGAAGGGTCTTTATCCTGATGAAATAGAATATATGTATGTATATACTGGCTCGCTACTACTACAACTACTACTCGAACTACCTGAGACATAACCAGACTTGCAACGGAGCATCGACAGGTCGGGGGACTAATCCGCTGCCAAGTGTGTTACAGGCCGTGTTTATTGATGGGGCTCGAATCCGCAAGTGAACGGCTTCGTCGTCAAGTAATAAAAAGATCGATCCCACAGGGAGCGTGATCTCAAATAACAATTAATTATTAAATCAATTAAACTGGACTATAAAAAGATAATGATTTGGAAAAGATTTGATTTTTGAGTCAAGTAGCAAATCAAATTTAAGTTGCAATTAAAACGAAATCAAGAACAAAATAGGAAAGTAGATCAAATCCGAGATTTCAAAATATCAAAAGGGATTCCCAGGAATTGGGTTACCAACAAGACTGTTCATGTTACTAAATTGACTACCCCTCTTATGAATTATCGAAATTTGCTTTGAAGGTGAATTTATCCTAAATAAGTTAATGTTCCCTCTCGGGATACAAGAACCGCGCCCGATTAAACCAACCCCTACTCTCGTGATAATTGAATTTAAATCGAACCCTTTAAGCTTTGTGACAACTCAGTGAACCCTCGAAGGACCGCTTCTAACTCTCGTGATTTAAGTCCTAAGTTTGATCCCTATAGATCCAATACCTAAGTTCACCGCTAGGTTCCTCCTTTGAGTATCTATGACATACAAATAAGTGCACACTAGATTCACAAGTAATTCTAAAACAAATCTTGGGCATAGCCTTAATCCCTAGAAATAAAAAGACTACTCAAGCATTGCCATATTCATAGCAAGCTTGATTAACAAAAGCATAAAAAGAAAACCTAAGAGAAGAGAAGAAATTGGAGAAGAAGAGAAATCCTAGTTTATTTTTTGCCTAAGGTAGCAGCCCAAGGGATCCTATTTTCGAGCCTAATTGCTCTATTTATAGAGTAGGGTAACTTGAATCCCAAGCAATTACAAAATCAGATCAAATCATGTTTTAAAATTCCAGATATTGCGCGTCCACGATCCGTGATACCTGCCATCTGCTAGGCCGTGACAGATTCTGTCTTGGAAAACTTGGCACTGATGGCATGTCACGGCCGTGATGGCCATCACGGCCTGGCCGTGACAGGTTCTGAATTTTTCGTTCTTTTGTTTTCAGCCTTGCTCGATCATGGCCGTGATGACTCTCACGGCTAGGTCGTGATGGGCTCTGTTTGGCTCATTTTTCTTACTTTTCAAGCTCCATCTTCATGCAAGCTCCATCATGGTTGATCTTGAACATTTTAATCTTCAATTCATGCACAACAACACCAAAAAACCGCCGTACCCGTTCCAAGGTTGAAGCTAACAAAAATCAAATTAAAAATGCCTAAACTACATGAAAATGCATGCAATATGTCAAGGAAATATGAGGTGAAATCACACTCATCAAACTACCCCAAGCTTAAGATTTTTCTTGTCCTTAAGAAATAACCAAGGCCAGATAAGATAAACAATCAGAGCATGGGCAGTGAACCAAGAACTCACGTAACAAATCCAAGTGATAGGAACATCCAAATAAGTAACCAAGAGACAATCAATTTCAAGTCCAATTAGAAGCTTAGGTTCCCTAAATTCATGCCTCTCACTAATTCGGGCACTCTTCTCACCTCACTCAAGTGTTTAAGGACATATGACAATTCACTCAATTTCCTCAAGGAAGGTATCCTACCATAAGCTTGACTATTAACCAAAATCTCTACTTTATTAATGAAAACACATAAGAATCAAGAGGTCTTTTATTTTGGTTGTAATGGGGCCATGGGATTAATTGTTAGGTGGGGAAATCAAGAAAGGGAAAATTCAAGAAGGCTAAACAAAATATCAAACGATGCAAAGCATGACAACCTTCTAAAATAACTTTTTGGGCTTTAATTCACTTTTCCACCTTTTTTTTTCTCACTTTCTTTTCACATCCCCTTCTCCATTTTTTGTTTATTTTATTTTATTTTTTTCAATTTGGAGAAGGGAAGATTTCCAACTTAAGAGAAATATTTTTCTAACTTAATCATCCCACAATTGAATTTTTCAAACTACCTTTTTACCCTTTTTACAATACTTTAAAAGGTGTCATACCAAGCATCATTCATCAAAATAAATCAAGGTACCAAGAAAAGTATTTTATTCTTTTATGCTCAAAATTGGGCAACTAAGGGGTAGCATTTAATCAGTCAAAGCTCAGAAGGCCAGAAAAATACCTAGTGCCTCAATCATTTTCAAATATGTTTTAAAAAAATTTTAAGTTTCAAAACGGTTTCAAGTCAAGTTCTAGAGAACACAATCCAAGAAGAATAAAACACTCTACCACAAAGAATGGGGTAGATTTAGTGAGTACCCCTTTTAGGCTCAAAAATATCACATTTAATAGTCTAAAATCAATGAGAAACGCAAATCTAAGGGAACCACATGCTAATCATCAACTATCAGAAGATCATCTCAAGAATTTTTATTTTAAGCTTATCACAAGAATACAAAAATTGGGTTCAAAAATTCACTGTCTCAATTCATTTGGCACAAAGTTCTCACAATTGGATGCATACTTGATGAGTGTGATTACATCTCATATTTCTTTATCATATTGCATGCATTTTCATATAGTTTATACATTTTTAATTTGATTTTTGTTAGTTTTTACCTTGGAACGGGTAAGACGGTTTTGTGGTGTTTTTGTCCAGGAATTGAAGATTAGAATGTTCAAGATCAACCATGATGGAGCTTGCATGAAGATGGAGCTTGAAAAGCAAGAAAAATGAGCCAAACAGAGCTCATCATGGCCTAGCCGTGACAGCCATCACGGCCATGATCGAGCAAGGCTGAAAATAAAATAATGAAAAAGTCATAACCTGTCACGGCCAGGCCGTGATGGCCATCAAGGCCGTGACAGACTATCAGTGCCAAGTTTTCCAAGACAGACTCTGTCAAGGCCTGGCCGTGACAGGCATCACGGCCGTGACGCGTAGTATCTGGAATTTTAAAAGCTGATTTGATTTGGTTTTGTAATTGCTTGGGATGCAAGTTACCCTACCTTATAAATAGGACCTAGAGGCTCGAAAATTGGATCACTTTTGGGCTGCTACCTTAGACAAAAACTAGGATTTCTCTTCTTCTCCAATTTCTTCTCTTCTCTTCGTTTTTTTATGCTTTTGTTAATCAAGCTTGCTATGAATATGGCAATGCTTGAGTAGTCTTCTTCTTTCTAGGAATTGGGGCTATACCCAAGATTTTTTTATGGTGATGAATTGACGTTTGGTTTCTTCTTAATTTCAATTTTGCTTTTTATTTGATTCCTATTGATTTAATTACTCGTAAATTCGGTGACCACTTTTTGCTTGTCGTAGATACTCTAAGGAGGAACCTAGCGGTGAACTTAGGTATTGGATCTATAGGGATTGAACTTAGGACTTAAATCACGAGAGTTAGAAGCGATCCTTCGAGGGTTCATGAATTGTCACAAAGCTTAAAGGGTTCGATTTAAATTCAATTACCACGAGAGTAGGGGTTGGTTTAATTGGGCACGGTTCTTGTATCCTGAGAGGGAACATTAACTTATTTAGGATAAATTCGCCTTCAAAGCTAATTTCGATAATTAACAAGAGGGGTAGTCAATTTAATAACATGAACAGTCTTGTTGGTAATCCAATTCCTGGGAATCCCTTTTGATATTTTGAAATCTCAGATTTTATCTACTTTCCTATTTTGATTCTTGATTTCGTTTTAATTGCAACTTTAAATCTGATTTGCTACTTGATTCAAAAATCAAATCTTTTCCAAATCTTTATCTTTTATAGTCCAGTTTAATTGATTTAGTAATTAATTGTTATTTGAGATCGCGGTCTCTGTGGGATCGATCTTTTTTTTATTACTTGATAACGGCGTGCACTTGCGGATTCGAGCCCCATCAAGTTTTTGGCGCCGTTGCCGGGGACTGTGTTTTCTTGAATTTCAATTTAATTTTTAAATTGATTTTTCTGGACATTTTTTTATTTAATTTTTTTCTTTTTTTTCTTTTTCTAGTATATCTACCTCTCTCTTTGCAGGAATTTTTCTCTCTTATGCAAAGATCCCAAAGTCTTGGAAATCTTGTTGAAGTTGACCTCGAGATCGAAAGGACCTTTCGTAGACGTGGGAGACTACAAAGACAAGGAGAGAGAGAGAGGTTGATTCTCATTCCACTCATGGCAAATCTACCAGATACCAAACCACTGAAGGACTACGCAGCCCCAAATGCTAGGGGTTTGCGAACTGGGATTGCTAGGCCAGAAATTGAGGCGGAGAACTACACTATACCGCCTATGTTAATTGGCATGATTAGGCAACATCAATTTGGAGGATTACCCTCGGAGGACCCGACCGATCATGTGGAGACATTCTTGGAGTTCACTGATGCAATAAGAATTCATGGTGCCCCGATTGATGCTATTCGCTTGAGGTTATTCCCCTCCTCTCTGACTGGAAAGGCAAAAGGTTGGTTGAAGCAAGTGCCCGCTAATACCTTGTCAACTTGGGATCAACTAGAGCTGGCATTCCTGGAAAAATTCTTCCCTCCATCCAAGACTGCTTACCTACGAACTCAGATCACCGGCTTCTTCCAAAAGGACGGAGAATGCTTATTTGAAGCTTGGGATCGTTACAAAGGATTGCTAGAGTCCTGCCCACATCATGGGCTCGAGAGGTGGTTGTTAGTGCATACCTTCTACGATGGATTGGATTACTCTTCGAAGGTGTCACTTGACTTCGTAGCTGGTGGAGCCTTTATGAATAGACCTCTGACTGAAGCATTCAATATCATTGAAAACGTGGCCACCAACTATCACCAATGGGGTTCGGAAAGAGGTAATAACCCGAAAAATATTTCAGGAGATAAGTTTGAAATGAATAGCATTGATCTAATTATGTCTAAAATTGACTCATTGAATAAACGCTTTGATAAGCTTGAAAAGGCTAATGTGAGTTCAATAGGTGCTACTAATGTTGTTTGTGAGATTTATGGAATGCGGGGACATGACATAATGGAGTGCCCACATGGTATTGCTCCTGGATCCGGTGCTTCGGGGGAACAAGTGAACTCTTGTCACAATTTCTATGACACGAACCCGAAGTTGCCAAACTATGTTCCCCCAAATTCTTACAACCAAGGAAGGAAGAATAGCCCTTATCTCTCCTATGGCAACTACAACAATACATTGAACCACGAATTCCAGGAAGGCCAAGGTAATATGAAACCCGCATCGGGGTATCCTCAGGTACAAAAGTCTAAACTCGAGTCTCTTTTGGAAAATTTTGTTGAAACTCAAACAAAGCAAAATGAAGAGTTTAGGCAACAAGGTAGGGCAGTCAATGAGGCAATAAAAGAGTTAACATCTAAGGTAGATAACTTAGCCATCCATAATAAGATGTTAGAAACTCAGATTGCCCAACAAGCTAGTACATATTCTAGAACTAAGGGTACGTTCCCAGGACAACCCGAAGTTAATCCCAACGAGCACTGTAATGCTATATACTTGAGGGATGATAAGCTTGGGGTAGTTAAAAAGGATGTGGAATGTGAGGACGACATTAGTGAACATGAAGAGATAGAGCCAAAATATGTCCCTCCACCACCTTACCAACCCCCAATACCTTTCCCACAAAGGTTGGTCAAGAAAATGCAAGTAGAAAAAGAAACCAAGAGCTTAATTGAGGAGCGTGATGCCGTGATAAAAACTAATATGCCTCCTAAACTAAAAGATCCAGGATGTTTCTCTATTGCTTGTTCAATTGGAGAATTAAAAATAGACCAAGCCTTATGTGACTTAGGTGTTAGTGCGAGTTTGATGCTGCTTACTATCTTTGAGAGGTTAGGAACCAAGGAATTGAGTCCATCCAAGTCCTCTTTACAATTTGTGGATGGATCAACTAAAACTCCTCTAGGCATACTAGAGAATGTCCCCATAAAGGTAGGGAAATTTTTCATTCCTACCGATTTCATGGTGTTGGACATGAACGAGAATTCTAAATTCCCTATCATTCTAGGAAGGCCATTCTTGGCCACAGCTGGAGCAATAATAGATATAAAAAATGATAAGCTCTCCTTGAATGTAGAGGAAGGTAGGGTGGATTTTGATTTGACTAACTCATATAACAACCCTCCTTTTGAGAGTCATGTGTGCAGGATTGATATAATGCCCCCAAAGGTGAAGGAAGAGCTTAACATGGAAGCAACTCCGAAAGTTTGCATTACAAATGATACACCAAATAAAGATGAACCAGAAGTTACTCAACATGTGGAGTTAAAACTTCCGTCAGAAGGAAGTAAGGCCATGAAACTCAGAGTGAAAAGAGCAAAGCGAAAGCGCAATTGGCCATATGAACAAAATAGGCTCTTTGATGGACTTCCTTGGAAGAGAGGCATTCTTGCACTTCCAAGACCAGCTGATCCCGGTTGATCGAAGGGAGTATGGTCAAGCTTAAGACCGTAAATAAGCGCTTCTTGGGAGGCAACCCAAGTTTGCCTTCCCTTTTCAATTTGTTTTTGAATTTTGTCTTTGAATTATTTGAGAAGATTAAGAGAAGAAATATCACTAATTGATGGTTTTGCCAAGTATTTTTAGGTTATGAAGGCAGGAAGAGCAAAAAGACATGGAAAAATAAAGTCAGAATTGATCACGCCCAGGTCGTGATGGAGGTCACGGTCGTGATTAGCCAATAGATAAAGATCAGAAAGGAATACGGCCCATCCGTGATGTATATCACGCCCGTGACGGGGACTTGCTTGACACCAAAATTGATCACGCCTAGCTGTGATGAACGTCACAGCCGTGACATGTCTTCCAGCAGCTCTTTGTCTGACATGTGAGCCAGCACCCTCCACCACCTCGGTGAGTTGTTCCATTTTCTCCTCTCTCCGACTTGATTATTTATATTGGGGACAATGTAAGTTTTTAAGCTTGGGGTAGGGGTCTTTTTGCATTTTTTTTTGCATTTTTGCATTTTTCATGTTGCATTCATATAGGCATAGTTTTGTATAATCACATGATTAGATTGCCCCTTGCTTAGAGTATGCATCAAATTGTGAGAACTTTGCGTCAAATGAATTGAGACAGTGATTTTTTTGAACCCAATTTTCATATTCTTGTGATAGACTAAAAATAAAAATGCTTGAGATGTTCTTCTGATAGTTGATAATTAGCACGTGGTTCCTTAGATTTGTGTTTCTCATTGATTTTAAACTACTAAATGTGAGATTTTTTTGAGCCTAAAAGGGGTACTCACTAAATCTACCCCATTCTTTATTCCTCTTGGATTGTGTTCTCTAGAACTTGACTTGAAACTGTTTTGAAACTTAAAATTTTTTTAAAACATATTTGAAAATGATTGAGGCACTAGGTATTTTTCTGGTCTTCTGAGCTTTGACTGATTAAATGCTACCCCTTAGTTGCCCAATTTTGAGCCTAATAAAATAAAATGCTTTTCTTGGAACCTTGATTTATTTTGATGAATGATGCTTGGTACGAGACCTTTTAAAATATTGCAAAAAGGACGAAAAGGTAGTTTGAAAAATAAATTGTGGGATGAAAAAGTTAGAAAAATATTTCTCTTAATTTGAAAATCTCCCCTTCTCCAAAAAAATAAATAAAATAAAATAAACAAAAAAATGGAGAAGGGGATGAGAAAAAGAAAGTGAGGAAAAAATAAATAAATAAATAAATAAAAAGAAAAAAAAAGGAAATGTGGAAAAGTGAATTAAAGCCCAAAAATGTATTTTAGAAGGTTGTCATGCTTTGCATTGTTTTATATTTTGTTAGCCTTACTGAATGTTCCTTTTCTTGGTTTTCCCACCTAACAATTAATCTCATGGCCCCATTACAACCAAAATAAAAGACCTCTTTATTCTTATGTGTTTTCATTAATAAAGTAGAGATTTGGTTAATAGTCAAGCTTATGGTAGGGTACCTTCCTTGAGGAAATTGAGTGAATTGTTATATGTCCTTAAACACTTGAGTGAGGTGAGAAGAGTGCTCGAATTAGTGAGAAGCATGAATATATAGAACCTAAGCCTCTAATTGGACATGAAATTGATTGTCTCTTGGTTGCTTATTTGGATGTGCATGTTACTTGGATTTGTTACTCGGGTTCTTGGATCACTGTCCATGCTCTGATTGTCTATCTTATTTGGCCTTGGTTATTGCTTGAGGATAAGCAAAATCTTAAGCTTGGGGTAGTTTGGTGAGTGTGATTACACCTCATATTTCTTTATCATATTGCATGCATTTTCATGTAGTTTAGGCATTTTTAATTTGATTTTTGTTAGTTTTTACCTTGGAACGGGTAAGGCGGTTTTGTGTCGTTTTTGTATAGGAATTGAAGATTAAAATGTTCAAGATCAACCATGATGGAGCTTGCATGAAGATGGAGCTTGAAAAGCAAGAAAAATGAGCCAAACAGAGCCCATCACGGCCTAGCCGAGACAGCCATCACGGCTATGATCGAGCAAGGCTGAAAAGAAAAAAACAAAAAGGTCAGAACCTGTCACGGCCAGGCTGTTATGGCCATCACGGCCGTGACAGGCCATCAGTGCCAAATTTTCCAAGACAGAATCTATCACGACCTGGCCGTGACATGCATCACGGCCGTGACGCGCAATGTCTGGAATTTTAAAAGCTGATTTGATCTGATTTTGTAATTGCTTGGGATGCAAGTTACCCTACCTTATAAATAGGACCTAGAGGCTCGTAAATAGGATCACTTTTGGGCTGCTACCTTAGGCAAAAACTAGGATTTCTCTTCTTCTCCAATTTCTTCTCTTCTCTTAGTTTTTTAATGCTTTTGTTAATCAAGCTTGCTATGAATATGGCAATGCTTGAGTAGTCTTCTTCTTTCTAGGAATTGGGGCTATGCCCAAGATTTGTTTATGGTGATGAATTGACGTTTGGTTTCTTGTTAATTTCAATTTTACTTTCGATTTGATTCCTATTGCTTTAATTACTCATAAATTCGGTGGCCACTTATTTGCTTGTCGTAGATACTCTAAGGAGGAACCTAGCGGTGAACTTAGGTATTGGATCTATAGGAATTGAACTTAGGACTTAAATCACGAGAGTTAGAAGCGGTCCTTCGAGGGTTCATGAACTGTCACAAAGCTTAAAGGGTTCGATTTAAATTCAATTACCACGAGAGTAGGGGTTGGTTTAATTGGGCACGGTTCTTGTATCCCGAGAGGGAACATTAACTTATTTAGGATAAACTCACCTTCAAAGCAAATTTTGATAATTAACAAGAGGGGTAGTCAATTTAGTAACATGAACAGTCTTGTTGGTAACCCAATTCCTGGAATCCCTTTTGATATTTTGAAATCTCAGATTTGATTTACTTTCCTATTTTGTTCTTGATTTCGTTTTAATTGCAACTTTAAATTTGATTTGCTACTTGATTCAAAAATCAAATCTTTTCCAAATCTTTATCTTTTATAGTCCAGTTTAATTGATTTAGTAATTAATTGTTATTTGAGATCACGGTCTCCGTGGGATCGATCTTTTTTATTACTTAACAACGAAGTCGTGCACTTGCGGTTTAATCGAGCACACAACCACCTATAGGTACAGACAACTACCGGTAGATGAGCACTGGAGTTATCTTCTTAAGTTTCATTCCATTCACATTCACCATCAATAGGAGGATCTGACACTAGCACTAGGATCTGCTTATGGTTGGACTGATTGGACGAGCATCCGCTTTTCGACATACCGAGACTTCTTATTCCTCAGCGAGCCTGATTCCACATGGGCAACAAGGAAAGGCAAAGAAATTCAACAAGCTAAGATTCCCTTTTGGAGATGGTTCCGAAATACTACACAATTGTTAGTGGTGTGGCTCCAAGAATTGTGCCACTTGCAGTCTTTCTTTACCATTACTTCTTCAGCCGATGGAAGGACATGACCATCTTCAAGCTTTAACTGCCCATCCTTCAACAGTATGTGAAAGATATCATCCATTTTCGGAATGTCGAATGAGTACTCATTCCTTTCAACCTCGGCTTTATTTTTTTGTTATTTCTATGGCCGATCACCCTTCTCCTTGGGTTTGGTTAACGCTGGGAACTCATAGGGCTTCCCTTGCACAAGTTCAGCCACACACACCTCTTCGTCTTCAGATTCAGGGGTCGAATCATACTCGACCACAACTATTTCTAGACTTGGATCCTTGTAGTAAGTGCCCTTGGATGAAGTCCTTCTCTGTTTGTTTTCCTTCCCCGCTCATAACTAGCGGCTCTAGTGACCAGGTTAAACACATCGGTGAATTCTTTCTCTCCTAATTTTTTTTGTAGTGTCTCACGATTTTTCAATCCTGGGTTATTCACCTGAGGACTTTCCTAAAGACAATAACCTCATTGATCTGTTTGAATCATGGATGTCAAAACATGGCTAAACTTATAAGAGCATGGAGGAGAAGCTGCAAAGATTTAAGGTTTTATTAGATAACTTAAAGCACATTTATGAAACGAATAAAAAGGTCCGTAGTTACTGTTTGGGTTGAATGAGTTTTCAGACTTAAGCCACGAGAAGTATATATTCAGGGTTGAAAACTGGGTTTCCAAGGTAGTTAACTTGCTTACTTGTTAGAATAAGGAAAGCAGACATTGCGGATCTTCACTTAAATCATAGGAAGCAGTGAGGACTGGATCTGGATACCACAAGGCACATGCAACAACATGAAAAGCATTGGAAAAGAGGATGTGAACATGAAGAGGTTGGGCTGGTTTTGAGTTGGATATTCGAGCAGGCGTAGGCTTCAATGCTCTATGATCTTCGTTCTATTCTACGGCTACTTGAAATCGTTAGGTTAGTCTCGGGTATCTTGTTAACGTTACTGCGCTTTAACGACACCGTAGTGGCAGTTTTAAAGATAGGATAGCGAGGCCTGGAAGCTATCTGCTATGCTATTGGAGGATTGATTTTATGCTGTAAACACACCACCTTGTTGGATGTAGTTTTAGCTTTTATATATGAGAAATTAACAAGAAAAAAAATGATATTTTAAAAAGAATTCAAATCAGAAATTTTTCTACACAAAACAGGGAAAGAGAATGAACTAGAACAAAGCGGGTTTTATTCATTCCACATCATTACAAGCATTTATTTACATGGGAGTACATCCAATGGGAAGCTTACACACATATAGACCAGCCACACAACTAAACACAACATTAAAAGTAAACTAATAACATATTAGAACAAAAGAAATATAACAACATGAAACATAACAAATAAAGCCATGCATTAAAACACCCTACTTTGCATCGACGGACTACTTATTTAAATCTTCTAGAAAGAGTCGACGAACTCTTCTATTCTAGTTCCCCCCGTTGTTTCCATTTCTCCTGCGGTTGCTTATGGCCCCCTCCACAAGGAGAGATTGCGGTTCTTGAAGGAGGGCCTCTTTCTAGTCTTCAAGAGCTCGGATGCGATCCCATATCCTTTGCATCACTCTTCCTACGACCTCAGGATCGAGAGCTGGCATATGCTCCCATAACAGACCGAGCGAATTCTCCTATTGGAGCTTTTCGGTTTCCGCGGTTTGTATTTCTTGTTGAATTTCAGCATGTCCTCCAATGATATCCATGGCTAAAGCTCTTTCTTGCCGACTTTAAATTCCCCGTCTCCCCTTGCTTTGCCAAATAGAGATTGAAATAAGCTTATATTTATAGGCGTTAGAGGCCCTTAACCCTTTCTTATTATTAGTAAGAATTCTTGTCTTGGTTCCCTAATAAGGATCATTTTAACCCTGACTTTTCATAAATATTGAACCACATTCACTAGATTTTAGTGCGCTCAATAATTCTCCCTGTACGGATTTGAGTACGAAAGGCCCACCCCAAAGAGCTAATTGTCCTTTCTTTTTCGCGGGTATCGCCATGCGGCTTAATCGCGATCACTCCCTAAGGAATAGGAGGCAATAATAGAATGCACATCAGAGAAGAGAGTATCCCCTAAGGCCCTTCGCGTCCTTTCTTAATAGATGGAGCAATCTTCACTCGACAACTAGAAAGAGGATCAGTACAAACTCACGTGATCCGTATTCACTTACGTACTAGGCATGCTTCGTCGTACCTTGACTACTCCTCTTTCATTGGCTTCTTTGTACCCAGCTACATGATGGAACTCCCCTCGGTCAATCGTCACTCGACGGCAGCTCCGTCCTAGAGTAGACGATTGAAGTAAAGCCTCTACCTCTATTGTTGGAACCAAAGCAGTTTTGGATTAAATAATCTCTATGTTTTGAAGTTAACAAAAGAATGAAATTTTCTTGGCAAAGTGTTAGTTGAAATCTAACATGTGCTTTCAATTATGCAGGAATAATTAAATATGAGTAATAGAAACTTGGAATAAGTTTTCATTGGACTCATTGAGAAAAATACGCGTCCACCCTTGTAGACGGGCAACTCAAAGTTTTGGTAAAGTTTTTTTTATTTAATTAAGTAGACTGATTTCTTTAAGTAGACTAGGCACTAAATGCTTACTAGACGGAAATCAAAACAACTTCTTAGATACAGCAATTCCAAAGATTTGATAGTAAACATGTCTAGCTTACCACGTCAGCAGACGAAAGTAATTGATAAAATTGAATAAACTGAAAAATAAAATAATCAGGTAGACGAGCTCTAACTGCCACGTCACCAGATGGAGATTATGATAACTCATTGAGGTATAGCAAATCCAAAGACTTGATAGACGAGAGGATATGCCACGTCAGCAGACGAGCAAAATAAAATAATGAACAAACTTAGTCTCACATATAACTTAGTAGATAGAGTTTTTAAGTAGACGAGCTTCATCTTTGAATGAATAAATGCAATCCGAATCCCTTGAATTTATTTCAAATGATTGATATTTATTTCAATAGAATTTTTGTTCTTCACATTTGTTTTATCTGCTTTAATGTTTTACCTTGATGTAAAAGAAACATAGTACCATCAATATGAGTAATAGAAACTTGAGATAAGTTTTCATTGGACTCCTTGAGAAAAATACGCGTCCACCCTTATAGACAGGCAACTCAAAGTTTTGGTAAAGTTTTTTTTATTTAATTAATTAAGTAGACTGGTTTCTTTAAGTAGACTAGGCACTGAATGCTTACTAGACGGAAATCAAAACAACTTCTTAGACACAGCAAGTCCAAAGACTTGATAGTAAATGTACCAGCCTGATTTTAATCATGTTGTTCAACCAGTTTTTAATTAAATTATATTTTAAATTTTAGAGTTAGAAAGCATTTTTGATTAAAATAAATCATATTCATAGTCTACTTTATGGTAGAGGGTTACGGTAAAATTTTCAGTTGAAAATTCAGACGAAATTCGGCCTGAGTTTTCACTACCGGTACAAGTTTACTGTGCAGAAAACCTAACTTTGACTCGTGAAAGAGATAGTTAGTGTTTTTATTTTGTTTCCTTAAACTTTGGTTATTTTGAAAATTTTCGTTCAAAAATAAAATAAAATATTTTATTCGGGCGAAAACGTCGGAAGAATTACGATCGGAAATGCAACCGGGTACGAAATGGAGCTTAATAGGAGACATAAAAGGCTTGAGGTGAGATGAGGGAGTGAGGTGACTCACTAGAGGTATGACCTAAGCTACCTCCTAAAAAGTGGTCATGATGGACATTTTGAAATATATCATATTATATTCTAAAAACCTTTTTTTCTCTTTCCTCTTCAACCAAACAAGGCACAAGGTCAAAACTTGCTCTCCAAGATCATTCCTCTCTCCTCAATTTCGTGCCACTCTCTCCCCTCTCTATATATACCCCTTTCATTTTCACTTCATCATCTTCCTCCTTCAACCTCCATTAAACCTTCATCTTCTTCTTTCTTCTAAAAGTTCAAGGTCTTAAAGCTTTAGTTTTTATTCATCTTTTCTACTTAAGTTCTTCATTAAAGTTCTTCCTTATACTAAGGGTAATGGTCTCATATGAATCTTTTTGCAAGTTTCATCTTTTATTTCTTAGTTTACTTTATGTTTTCTTTATATGCTTTAAACATTTAAAATCTCTCTAAAACGGTAAAAAACTCCTTTTGAGTTGAAACCACTTTCTCTAGTCTTGTATTAACTTATATTTTCACATATTAAGAGGTTGTGTAAAACAAAAATCTCTATCCATCTCTTCCAATGAAGGTCGAATGCTTGCATTTGTGACCTAGGAAGTTCTTGTTTCAACTTTTGGAATATGATCACGTGTTTAAGTTTCTAACTATCCCTTGATCTTGAATCTATAAATCTTGAAAGTTTTGATAGCTTGTTCCTATGATGGCCAAAAAATATGAATAAGTAGGCCTAGAGTAGTATGTTACAACTTTCCAAGTATTGATCATGGATTTAGAACTCTTAATACCGTGTGATTCTAAACCTAAGAGTTATTGTTAAACAAAGAATATTTTCCTCATCATCCTATGATGGCCGAAACTTAGTGTTTAGGTTCTAGGATGTTTGAGTTTTTATTTTTCCAAAATGATCGTGGACTTAAGCTCCATAAGATATTTGGATGCTAAGTCTAAGAGATTGGAAAGTTTAAGGATTTCTAACTTGTTTATTCTATGTTATTAAAGATAGGATGTATTACTTTCATTTTTCCAAAATGATCATGGACTTGAGCTCCATAAGATATTTGGATGCTAAGTCTAAGAGATTGGAATGTTTAAGTTTCCATTGTTTTCCAAAATGATCATGGACTTGAGCTCCATAAGATATTTGGATGCTAAGTCTAAGAGATTGGAAAGTTTAAGGATTTCTAACTTGTTTATTCTATGTTATTAAAGCTAGGATGTATTACTTTCATTTTTCCAAAATGATCATGGACTTGAGCTCCATAAGATATTTGGATGCTAAGTCTAAGAGATTGGAATGTTTAAGTTTCCATTGTTTTCCAAAATGATCATGGACTTGAGCTCCATAAGATATTTGGATGCTAAGTCTAAGAGATTGTAAAGTTTAAGGATTTCTAACTTGTTTATTCTATGTTATTAAAGCTAGGATGTATTACTTTCATTTTTCCAAGATGATCATGGATTTGAGCTCCATAAGATATTTGGATGCTAAGTCTTAAGAGATTGGAATGTTTAAGTTTCCATTGTTTTCCAAAATGACCATGGACTTGACCTCCATAAGATATTTGGATGCTAAGTCTAAGAGATTGGAAAGTTTAAAGATTTCTAACTTATAAATCCTATGAAGGTCGAACCTAGAAGGTTATGGACCTAGGATACTTTGTTTTTATTTTTCCAAAATGATCATGGTTTTGAGCTCCTTAATACATATGGATGCTAAACCTAAGAGATTGAAAAGTTTAGTGAATGCTAGCCTATTTTACTAGCCTTGGCGAATACCCTAAGTTTATAACTTAGTGGGATTTTAATTCAACTTTGTTAAGTGATCATTGTTTATGAACTCCTAACACTTAAGGATCATAAATCCATGAGTTGTATAATTTTCGAGAATCGCTAACCCTAAGAACTAGTCTTGGACGAACCTATACCTTGTGGTTTAGTGTTCTTGTTTGATTTTAACTTGTGATTTTGTGTTCATAACCTTAGACTTCCATCGCTGAGGAAATGAGGACGTTCGTGGTATACCTCTTCGAGCATCTAATCTCCTTACCTTCACAGAAGGTGGAGTTAGTACTTTGTGGCGTGACAATGAGGAGCTTCGAGTTCGGGAGTCGGTGATAACCCAGGTGGGGGAAATAACCAACCTATCGTAGGAATGGATAAGTAGTAGATTATATAATAATTGTGTAGAGCGACCTAAACTCTACTAGTAGTCGAGTAATCGACAAGACCAAAATCACATTGGAAACCTTTTCTGAAAAACGAATGGCGATTCGGGGATTGTAGGTTTATTGACATTAGGTTGATCTTTATATTTTTTATGGTTGATTTGATTTTATTACCTTTATTGAATTGATTTTGTGCTATGTTGGTAATATGGGAATATTTTGATTGATATTGTGTTATGCATGATCTGCCTGGTTTTTATTATTATGCTTAGTGGATTTTTAGCAAAGATATATATGTTGTCTAAGAGATAATTGTTTTGGGAGTGAGGATAATGATGATGTAGAAGTTCCTAACTTAGATGAGGAATGTTAAAGAGGTGTTATGTCATAGAATATGTGTCAAGTTCTAATAGAAGGTTAATGCACTAAGATGTTGTTAAAACGGGTTGGTGAGATTCAAGTATAGGTGTTGTTGTCCACAACCGTGTATTGGTAATATAATACACAAGGACAAAAGTGTATTGGTAATATAATACATAAGGACATCTGTGTATTGGTAATATAATACGCCGTGTATTGGTAATATAATACACGTAAAACACTTCTGTGTATTGGTAATATAATACACCGTGTATTGGTAATATAATACACGTAAAATCAAGAGTTCTCGCGAGACCACTTCCACCTTAGGAAATAGGTGTGCAACTATGGTGTCTTTGAGTAGCATGAGATTGGGGGTAGAGGATGATATATTAACTCGAGGGTGATCTGTTAGTTATGTGCGTTGTTTGTCTGTGACAGTTACTGTATGATTTACTATGACTCTTTTCCTCTTTTTGATGATAGAACTGTTTCTTATCCCCTATGTTTCTGTATTCTTGTGGGTTACTTTACTTACATTAGAAGACCCGATGGAGGATTATGTTGCTGAGGAGCTGGACGGAGCTCTGTATGAAACGGAGGTTGCTGAGGAGTTGGATGGAACTCTTTACGAACCGAGATCTTTGGAAGTCGATTTGTGATCCATGGTGAGTAGAGTATAGATAGTATGGCCAAGTGTGTCTAAGAAGGAGTATTTTTATATGTTTTCGCTAAGTATGGCTTTTATTTTAAGTTTATGCCTGTGAGGGATCCTACTGAGAGGATTCCCTCAACAGTGTTTTGGTAATGTAATAAATAAACAGGTGTGTATTTATATATTACAACCTTGGTGTGTTTAATTTGCAGAAGTTATATGATTGTTTAAATAAAGTTTTAATTTTTACGTACTTTTCACGCTAAGCACATGATTAAGGAATTAATCAATAAGGTTTTAAGCTAATAAAACAACGGGGCACAACGGGGTGTCTCAGTAAACGTGTCTAGCTTGCCATGTCAGTAGACGAAAGTAATTGGTAAAATTGAATAAACTGAAAAATAAAATAATCAGGTAGACGAGCTCTAACTGCCACGTCACCAAACAGATTATGATAACTCATTGAGGTATAGCAAGTCCAAAGACTTGATAGACGAGAGGATATGCCACATCAGCAGACGAGCAAAATAAAATAATGAATAGACTTAGTCTCACATATAACTTAGTAGATAGAGTAGATGAGCTCCATCTTTGAATGAATAAATGCAATCCGAATCCCTTGAATTTATTTCAAATGATTGATATTTATTTCAATAGAATTTTTGTTCTTCACATTTGTTTTATCTGCTTTAATGTTTTACCTTGATGTAAAAGAAACATAGTACCATCAAAGAAATGCAAAAAGCAGAATCGTACAATGAGAAACTGCAAAATGATATGTACGATGACAACTTTATGGTTGAAAAAGATGGATTGTACACAAAGGAGGAACAACAATTTCTCAAGCTGTAATACTCAGAGCAGTGAGCCTCCATTTCATGCTATCTTGATAACCAAGAGTACTATTTAGCATTGCCACGATCAAGCTATCAGTCACAATGGATATCATCCATT
>JAUPTC010001368.1:0-25000 GCA_030762895.1 Sophora flavescens
CCGCTTAACCTTTGCTCAAACCAGACCAAGAGCATGACCCTGGAATCTAGGACAGAACGTTAGCACGGTAAGTGGGAATCCCGTGTACCACTTTTTAAAGAACCGGGGTTTATTACAGTTACAATTAAAGTAAATGTCACGCAATTGAAGTGAATCCACAGAATCCAAATAAAATACCAAGCCGCAACAAAACTTTTATTGATAAATGACAAATCCATATTGATATCTTCATACATCGTATCCCATTCTATACATACACGATTGAATTTACAATTTCTTTGATATCAGAACCGTTGGGGATTTATAATTCTAGCTGGCATACAAGTAGAACTGTGCCATGTTACAATTTACAACCTTGTAGTTTATCTACAACTGCCAAATTAAGCCACTTAACATTATCTCAGGCACTTCTACATGTGACTAGAGCATAGGGCAGTTTACATAACATGACAAACATGGATCATGGTCAAAAGAATTTTACATTCTTATAGAAGACTTAAGAAGCAAAATTTGCCATGTTAAACAGAAAGGCAATCCAAAAACGTTTCCTGAAGGGGGCACTTTGTGATAAAGTCATGTCAGCTGACATCAAAAGTTGGATATCCTTCACAGTTAAGGACAGAGACTCAGCTCCTGAGCTTACACAGTTGAACATAGCCTTGTCACACCCTTCTTCCTTCTTGAAAAAATATCTAGCCCTGAGATAAAATCATGAAATCAGTCAGCTTGTCATTGCACTGAGAAAGAATGCAAAAAATTTTATCAATTTTTCAGGTAATATTTATTTTGCAACTATATAACTGTTGCTTTCCCTTCACAAAACATGGTTAAAAGTTGTACACTCAGTAGCTTCTGGTTTGGCTCAAAGGGTCATAATCGTAGACTTCCCCAACTTTAACAAATCGGCCCTTCACGCGCCTTCTGACATCAGCCCTTGCCTTGCGAGAGGCATACCTCACTGTTTTATCAAACCTAATAAGATATAACAAATGATTTTTAGTCAACTATAGAGCAATTTTGCAGTTTAGAAATAAAATAAATCCAGTAATTAGGAAAGAGTTATCCAGTTTGGTAGCAAAGATAGCAACCCCATAACCACAAGCTAACATCAGAATAAAGACATTATTCAATTATGGCCATCATTATTTTTAGCTAAACTATTGCTACTATTTCACCAACACTGTTGACTACATAAATAGTAGAGTGAATTACTCTCCCATCGCAATATTATGTATTTATACATATATCTCGCATAAATTATGGAAATGAATAAAAATTCCATTGCAATTATAAAAATATGCTACAACTAAATCGGAAATACTGTCAAGCTTAACAGATTTGTCAACTAAAGCTGTTAGCGCATAGGAAATTTTGTGGTCAAAGTTCATTCCTGCCCTTGTTAACCGTTGTATGCTGAGAAAAGAGGAAAAACACATTTACTAGGGGTAGTTGATCGTCAAATTCAAATGATTGGGTACCAAACTGAATCTTCAATTCAGCTGCACAAAATGAACGCGCTATTCCCCGTTTCTCAACATATAAGGCTGACAATGTTAGGAATGACACTTGATCACCAAAAATCCATGAGTTCACTGGTAACAAAGTTATTAGGCTTGTTTTAGAGTTGTAGCAATTTTTCTAAAAAAGCATGAGTTTTGTATAGGTTTTCATGACTGAGGGTAGGTCTATGTAGAAAATGCAAATTACAGTGGAGGATAGAGCAATTTGTTATAAACAGTATTATTGCAATTTACTTACTTGCGTGTCTTCTTCTTTTCTTTATAACGCATGACAGCATTACTGCGGTTAGCAGATTGTAGGGAATTCTCAGGACAAGGAGGACACCAAGGAGGCTCTCCCATTGGAGAAGCCCCACAGTCTTGATATTCTCCAGCGTTACTCTCTCCGGCAATGCCAGGAAAAGAAAGGGTTGATTGAGCTTGCCTTGCCGTAAAACAAATAACTGGTTCAGTTTTAGTACTCAATATGGAATCTGCAGATGCTGCATTGCTGGTTGCCGGTTGCACTGCATTGACCAGTCCAACTGATGACCCCTACACATAAAAGTTAGATCTAAAAATAAGTAATGGACGAAAGAAATGTTAAACAACTCAGTCCCAACAAAAGAACCTCAAATGCTCTGTCCAGTATGAATTCCACATTACAAGCATGCGTCATACTGAACAGTGAACACCTCATTCTTCACACTTAAATGCACAGGCCATATGTACGTAAACAAAATAAAGGACCTCCTCAAACAGATATAATAAATTTAAGACATTAATAGACTGATATTTTGTTATTTCTTTAACATTTTTCAAATTCCAGACAACCAGTATTTAACATCAGCACTTGGATTGTTTGCATCAAGGAGCAGCACCCCTAAAATCTTAAGCTATAATATGGAAACTCATGAATGATTTTTATATCTAACATACCCTTCAACTTTTTATAATCTTGGCCTGACATGCAACTTTTATAAAGAAGCATAGGGGTAGCAAGGATACTCTTTACCACTTGGTCAAAAAGGCTTTGATACTGATAGGATAGTGGGTTTTGGGCCCAAGTCCAGCAAATGGGCTGAACAGGACAAGAATCTATTATTGGATCCAAGTCAAAGAAACCCAGGTCTGTAGAAATATGAGGGGGGAAAGTTAGCGGGGAATGCTGATGTGGCAACTTACGACGGAGAATTATAAGGAGGAGAGTCAGAGTAGAGTGGGGCAGTTTTTTGGGGAATTCTGTTATTGGGCACAAGAGGCTTTAAGCTTCTGGGTGAGGAGCTTTGCTCTAAGATTACAGGGGTTCTCTTCTGTAATAGTTCTTGTTTCAATCAACAATACGTTTTTCTCTTGCATTGGGTTCCTATCAATTGGTCGGACTTGCTGAATTTGAATCAGCGACCTAAGGATCCTTGTCATGTTCAGCCCATTATTTGGGCTTAGGCCCAAAACCCAGTATCCTATCAGATACGGGATACCATGTCAAGGACCAACTCTCCAGAAAGCATAAGCTATTAGTGGAGGCTCATGAATGCCAAACAGTTTACATCAATAGTGTGATCATGTTCCAAAAGAATTACTTAGTTTATAAGATTGTGCGAACAATTTTTGCTTTGAACTTGCTGAGAATGAAGCCACCAAGCTGACCCTACCTTTCATGCTAAACCATTAGCTATTTTATAGAGAAAATGGATCAGATTAAGTAAAAATGATGTATTATTCAACTGAAGATACTGGTATCAGTGTGATATCATTAATGAGATGGATTTACAATGGAAAAATGCAGAAATGAAATCAGAACAAGATACCCAGGGCATTGGAGAGGCCCTGCACTCTCCCACTAACCCTTTACCCACTTATTTCCTACCGTTTCGGTTTTCTCTCCCTCTCTCTTATAGCCAAATCCATCACTTGCTTCCCACACTACCCTTCTGCCAAGTACGCACCAGGTTGCTACATAAGGTCACACTTCCTACCTTGCATATGTGGGGACGCGGGTGTTTTATAGAAAAAGAAATTCACTATGAAGGAAGAGGATTACAAGACAGGAGGATAAGATATCCTCCACCAAAAATAATAACAGAGGGATATAATTAAAAAAAATCCAAAATGCTCCAAAAAATAAATGCAAAATCGAGCCCAATCCCTATGCATGTCCTCCTACGCAAACAAAAAGAAACACTCACGAGCTAAAATATTGTGTCATTTAACAAGGTGTGCCAATCTCTCTGCATATCTATCAAGGAAACACCTATAAAGAAACTATAGGCTGAACACCACAGACAAGCCAACAAAATGATCCAGGCCAAATGTTATCTATAGATGATGTAGTTCCCTTGAAGATTCTAGCATTCCTTTCCAACAATAGCCACCAAAACGCAGCAAACACCACGCACTTTCATAGAATTATAGAATCTTTATGGAGGTTAACACATCTAAAGTAATTAAGAAGAAATTGATTAAAATCCTTAGGGCCACAGCTGAACAATGCAAAAAAAGAGATGAGACTCATTTTCCAAACTAGAACAACACATCACACACTTATTAGGAGACAAAGCAGTGAGAGGTCTTCGCTTCTGTAATATGTAATTAGTGTTAATCGTGTTAAGAACAAAAGTCCAGACTGAAGATTTGACCTTTGGGGAACTTTGGAACTCCATAGGTGTTTATCCAAAAGGAATGTTTCTCTATTAGGATATTTAATGAGGACTCGATAATAAGATTTGCAAGAAAAAACTCTCGAAAAATCAAGAGACCACACTCTTTTATCCTTGTCGCTGGAAAATTGGACAGGTTCAAGCAAAACCCAGAAGGGGTTTCTAATTCAATAACCTCTCTATCATGGAATTCCTAAAAAAAAATGAAAATTCCAAGAGAAGTTGAATGAAGAAGACGAGTAAAATTGACAAACAGAAGTAGGGCAAAGAGAAGAAAGCTGAAAAGGCCTTGGATACACCTCAGCAAGAGGAACATTGCCAAGCCAAGTATCTTCCCAGAACTTGAGATGATCACCATCACTCAAAATCAACCTTACAAGAGCCCTAAAAGAGTGGTATCCTTGAGAAATAAATTCCAAGGACTCGCATGGGTGGCTTAGTTCACATATTTGGTGTCCCACCCATTCGGATGAAGATCATATTTACTTCTAAATAACTTTATGCCAGAGAGAAGAAGTCTGAATAAGTGATTAGGAAAATGCCAAAGCCACTTAGCTACCAAGGTGATATTATTAAACACCAAATTTCCACATCCCAAGCCCCCTTGTTTCCTAGACCTGCAACACACTTTCTAACTCACAGGATGGTCCCTATTCAAAGGGAGAGATGTGAAAAAGGGAGAGAAAGTATAGAGGGATGCTCGAAAGACAAGACTGTCCAAGAGTAGTCTGACTCCCAAAAAAAGAGGCACCTTTTAAACTATGTAAATGCTTGGATATCTTCGATACTATCAGAACCCAAAAGGACAAGGCTCGAGGATTACCTACTAGGGGGACACATAGATAAGTAAGAGACAGTTGAAGGGATTGACAGCTGAAAAATTTGATTTATAAAGGCTTAAACTGAGATATTTATTGTGAAAACTCAGTTTTATTGATTGTTTTGTATGGATTTTCTCAACTTCTCCATGGTTTTTGTAAAATGGAGGAATCGGTTGACTTTGGGGTTAAAAAGAAAATGGAATCACAGTTTTTCAAGAGACATGGCGGATGTGTGCCACTGCAAAAGTGGATGAAGACAAGCATCCCAAAATTCAATTTCTCCACCTAGACCCGAAACCTTTCCTCTCCAAGACTTTATCTAGAAAACCCTATTGGGAAAAACCTAAGTCCCACATTGACTAGAGATAGTATTTAATGAGAGCTTATAAGTAGTGGGCAATCCTCCTAGATCCATTGTTGGACCACCCACTATGTTATCCACGCACCAAGCCCAATAGTGCTGGGCGTGAAGGGGTGTATTGGGAAAAATCCAAGTCGCACATTGACTAGAGATAGTATCTAATGAGAGCTTATAAGTAGTGGGCAATCCTCATCCTATGAGCTAGTTTTTGGGATTGAGTTAGGTCCAAAATCTAATAAACCCTAGCCAACTAGATCATATGCTTTCACATTTCTAACTTAAAAACAAGACCTTGTTTCTTTTCTTTCCAGTTCTGACATCATCCACCACCTCATTAACTATGGGCAGCATCAAGGATTTTTCTACCCGGAATAAAAGCACTTCTCTGAGATGGTATATGAAATGATTTGACTCAGCCTAGAAGCAAGAATTTTTGCAATTATCTTATGAACACAATCATTAACTTTGACCGACCTATCCTTTTTAGGATCAACAGTGATAAAAGTAGAATTCATATGAAATTATGAATACCAATTTTACCATCATTGAAAATTTCCACAAAATCCATAAGGAGGTCAGCTTTGACAACTTTCCATCCCAACAGTTTAAAATAAAGCACAAGTAAAACCAACTGAGCCCAGAGCTTTCTCTTTCCCCAAGCTAAAAATAGCCCTATGAATTTCCTCCTCCTCAAAAGGCCTTTCCAGCCAGCACGCTTTATCACGAGAAATGGGACACCACACTGAATCCTCTATGAAAGGTCTATTAGGCATTTCCTCAACTTGAAGTTCAGAAAAGAACTTTTTAATTTCAGAAGCAATAATCCCCCATCCTCATTATTTTCCTTAAAATACTCATCAGTAATCCTTTATCTTAGGATACCTAACACTATTACACTGCTTAATTACATGACATACATGTTTAAGAAGCTTAGCAAGAAAAACCGTATCCTAGAAAGACAAAAAAAAAATGAAGACCAAAGTTAAATATGGCATATTACCACAATTATTGGCATTCTTCATCATTATTTTCAGAAGATCAAAAACAACTTTCCTCAAGAGAATAACATGAGTATTTGTCAAATCCACAAGAGAATTTCACATGCAAAGGCCTAGAAAATACAAGGCACAAGAGAACTTTCCTCATTTAATCATACATCTTTCTCCAATATTACCATCACTCTACTTAAAATTAATGCTTATCAACAAAAAAAAAAATCTACTTAAAATTAATTGAAGGGTGTGCAAATCAGCTGGTATGAAATTGTTTGAGACAATGAGTAACTTCATTTTATTACTTTCAATAGAAGGCAGAAGGCAAGGCAGGTAAAATTGTCTCCAACAGCTTCGATTTGCAAAGATATAGATGTATTAGGCAGATCAAGAATCACATTCCAATGCCAACAGCTTCTAGTCCAACCAGAATAGACAAGGCAGGCAAACATACTAACTGGCCTAATTCTTATATATATTCAAAATTCTGTCAAAAAGCTTCAATTTGCAAAGATGTAGATGTACTATGCATTCATATTACAACAGAGCAAAGACCAATAATCACATTCCAATGCCAATAGCATAAACTTCAACCAATATAGGCAGACAAAATACAGAGACATAGGTGGGGTTCCACTTACACCAGGTCCAAGTCTTGACATACTTGCACTATTTAAAACATTGAATTTCATCCAAGCAACTATTACGTTGAAGGTTCTCAAGTAGGAGAACAAGTTTTCAAAATCTCATACAATTAAAAACTAATTGGTACTTAATATCAATGAATAGTTATTTTCAACATATAAACAAAAGTCAACTATAAGATTGCATACCTATAAATGTCCAATCTATTTAAACTTTGGGAAGTATGATTATCAAGATAATATCACATGATTCAGTGGCTGGATTGGTTACATTCACATTCTGCAAAAGTTTTTAAACGGTGCAAGTAACCAAGACTTAAAACTTGTGTGTGTCTGCAAGTGCGTGTGTGAGAGCGAGGGGAACATATTTTGAATGTGCAGATTCTTCAGAAGAGAAAGCAGTCAAACAAGCAAAAAAGAGAAAAAATGACATAAATCCTTGATCCAATTATAGTGCAAAGATATTAATGATTTAAAGTCACATAAAGCATGCTTAGCATACAAACTGCTTAAAAATCCCTGTGGGGACTGAGCATAGGCCCGATTTGAAAATATTTATCCTAATAGTTAAGATATTCATAAGTGCCACATAATCAAGTACAGTCTATTGAATACACAAGAAGATCATTGCATGAAATATATGGAACGTAACATATGATACTCCAATAATATAAATGTCAAGCTTATCACAGATAAAAAGTATGATTTGAGCACCTCGGCAGCAACAGCACCCAGACAATCGGATTCTCCAACAGATATGTCCTTTGTCCCAAACAAGCTATCAATTCCACCATTTTCAAAAAGCTCTTCCGAATGACTGAGAGTCACACCAAAAAGTTCATCGTAGTCCTCAAGATTTAGATCCACTTCATCCATATTGAAATCAGCATAGAGGTTATCTTCACATATTGAAGGGCATTTTGTACGAGGACGGTGTAACTGCAGATTAGTTGTCAGAGATTAGATATGTAATTCAATAAAATTATGAGAATATTAATATAGGAAACTAAACTTGTGTGACTGATTTCAATAATGGTCTGTAAGATAAGCTATAGATATATGATAGAAATAAGCCAACATTTCTGTTTTCAAGTTCAAGCTATCAATAAACAAGGAAAGCCAAAATTTCAGTGAAACCAAAATATAACTTAGACCAAGAAACAAGCAGCAAGAAATAGCGGATGCAAAACATATTTTCATACTACAATAGTCATATAGAAAATGAAACAACCACGAAACTTGAGAATTAGACAGAAGAAATTATGATTTGGGGAAATGAAGGGGTTGATGAGAAACTACTTACAAAAACCAGTTCACTGATAAAACCATCAGGAATGACAAAAAAGCACTCATCCCTTGAGCACCTCATGATGAAAAAAGCATCAAACATGAAAATGACAAATGACAAATGACAAATGACAAAAATGACAAAAAAGCACTCATCCCTTGAGCACCTCATGATGAAAATGCTAATATGACATTCAGCTATACCTTTGGCAGACGTTCATTGGCAGGTCCAGCTGGCTGGTCCAGAATACAAGGTTCTGAACTTGATTCAGGCTTAGAAGAAGCACCAACCCAAGACTTATCATTACTGGGTAGATCATTAACTTGATCTGAACCAGACACATTCTGATTTTCTGGAGGAACCCAAGCACTCTTGTTGCTGTTCTCATTAATACTCATTAAACCTAGTTCCTGCTCACATGTAGATTCACTCATGGAAGGGATATCCGAGACAAATGACCATATAGAAGACAGTTCTGCCGCTGATGGGCAGCCGGAGTAGCAATTGATTGTTTGTCTCTTGTGAGTTGAAGAGGAAGTGGAGGTACCATGACCCAACCAATCACAATTTTGACAAAGTGAAACTTTCTCTTCAGCACACCTCACAAAGGCAGGTTGTGAATTACATCTCTCACACAAAAGGGTTCGCGAGTGACGCCTAGAAAGGGCATTCGCGGAATGAACATTTCGATCACATGACAAACATAAGCATGCAGCATCAGAGCGGCAGTACACCATGGACCTCTGGTCTCCACAAAAATCACATGTATAACCCATCTTTAAACTGACTCTACTCTTGCTCTATATTCTAAATATAGAATTCTCCAATTAGTAACCTCTATCCAAACTAGAATATCTTCTCACAAAACAGAAGTCCCTTATCTGAAGAGCTGAACCCGAATTCTGACATAAAACATAAAGCCGTTAGACAATGTGTTATAGAAAGCAGAAAAAACTTATTACTGTAAATTCAGAAGTTGCCAAGGAAACAAGTTAGCAACTGAAAGAGAAAAGGAAAAAAAAAAAAATAGGAATTCTTCTTCTAACTCTGGAAGTTTATGGAACCAGGATCAAATATGGAAACTTGCAGCCAACACCAAAAAATTTTAAGAAATAGTTCAAAAGAAAAAGTTCAGAGTAATGAAGCATGTATTTATGTCTCTCTCCAAGTGTGATTTATACTTGAGAGTTTTTTTGTTTTTTTTTTTGAGTCATATACTTAAGAGTTAAGAGTAATAGAAATGGAAAATAAATTCTACGAAAACAAAGAAAGGGAAAATAAATAAAGGGCTTAACTAACAAACTCGAAAAATTATTTCACATCAGCAAGAAACTATACAACAGCAACTAATTCTTTCAAAATAATAATAATAAATTATAATTAACAGAGAATTATAATTGCTGAGAAAAACTTACAAAGGGAATTTAGATTTGAAAGTAAAAAGTCGTATACACTAAAATTTTACATAGCAAAAGTAACATTTCATTTTATCTCTAAACAAGGGCATTCCATCATCATCAAATTTTTTTTTTTCAAAGAATAAAATCTTACTGGAACTTTACAGCAACCTTAACAAACATCACTCATGGGATAAGTTATGAGTAGCAGATCAATTCTACATAACGAAAAAGTCAGAAACTTCACTACACTCACAAAAAAAAAAAACTAAAAACTAAAAACAAAAAAAGGAAACAGATAACTTATCTAATCCACCATAGACCAGATTAATAACCAGGCCCTTAAAATTTTCAACTTTTCCTTTTCTTAAGCACCCAAAAACAAGAATTTTGAAAAAAATAACCAAACGATGAACAAAACAACAGAGGTGTTTTTATGAAAGATGGTTGACAGAGAGGGAAGGCACAAGGTAAGAAAATTACCTTAAGACAAGAGAGAAAGACATGACAAGATCGGTAAGCAAAAGGACTTTGCTTTTTCAGAAAAAATTATATACTTTTTATGCAAAACTTGAAAGCAAAGACCCCCGGAAGCAGCTTAACTTTTTGAAGAGAACAGGAATAAGGGACTTATCTCTCTCTCTCTCTCTCTGTTTCTCTCTATCCTTTGTTTTGCTATGTTCAGATAGATAGGAATAGCAAGAGGGATAGATAGATGTAGATCAGATATTATGGGGGGATGAGAAGAATAATGAAGTGGTGTTAGATATTTTTTTGGGTACATCAGTGGTGGTGTTAGATATTAGATATGTGTGTGTGTTGGGAATGTGACATAAGCAAAGCTGATAAAAAAGTGCAAAGAAAAGCGCAAAAAAATATAATGGAAGTGGGACCATGTCCTTTTCCAAGTGATAGGAAAAGGTTGGAGCTTTCCTTTTTATTGGTCCCACCCACGAGAAAGAAAGCTGCTACTGCTTTCATGGATTTTCTATTTCTACCTGTGACGGTTCATTGTTGTTGCTGCTTTCATGGATTTTCTATTTCTATCTATGCCGGTTTCTATCTCTAACGAATAAAATTATTATAAGAACTAAAATCATAATTTTTATCATTATTTTTTAAATGAAGTAGCATGGAAAAACATTACAATGAAAGTTGTCGTTCCAATTAAGTTGGCATTACAAAATTCATCAATATTCACTAATAAAATTCGGAATAGATTCTCTTTAAGTAAATCCTAGATGATTGACACCAAATAAAGCAAACTTGTCAACACAAGCATTCCCTTTGCAAAAAAAATATGAGACTCTAAAATTCATTGAACGAGCTAACACAAGGCAATTTCTCCATCTATTCTGAGGTTTCCAAGGCATCTATGTTTTTGAAAGCCAAAACCACTGCCATTGAATCACACTCAAGTGAAAGATTAGGCCATCTCTTTTGATTAGTCACTTCAATGGCAAACACAAGTAAGATCAGATTTGCATACAGGAGGATACCAAACCTAGACTTGTTCCTGCAATACCAAATTATCCAAATAACAGAAATGACAGCAGCTAGAATAGTATCAATCATTTGAGAACTCTAGCACTTTTTCCATATAGAAAAAAGCTAAAAAGGAAGAGCAATCTATGCCAACTTGAAAAATAGAACTTAACCATTTCGAAAGAGTTGTAGAAAAAGAACAACAAAGAAAAAGATGCTCTGATGATTCCTCATACTGTCCGCAAAGGTTGCAGATTGAAACATTAATGCAGCCATGATTTCTTAAATTTTTACCAGTAGGCATCTTGTGATGAAACAACTGCCAAACCATAAATGATCTACAAGGAGGGATGTTCTTATTCCATAACAGTTTACCCCATTATACTTGTAACACCCTGATTTTCACATAAGGGTATATGTTATTATGGATGCCTAGTTGTTATTATTATTGTTATTATTATGAATAAGATTATTGTTATTATTACTAATGACGTTAGTGTTGAGACCTGATAAGTCTGAAACACATTTGATTTGTAAATTCTCTAAGTTTTGATGATTGCAAATATATTATTATGGCTATATTGAACCATGTGAAATTACTGATAAGACTGTTTAAGTTTGCAAAAAAATGGACTAAGGTCACTCGTCTAATACTAACTCGTCTAAATTTTACTAAGATGCATTTTTTCAGAAATGTCTGAAAAACCACTCGTCTACAATTAGACAACTCAAACTGAGACCAAGTCAGCTCCTAGTCAAAGTTCTACTCAAGAAGATGACGTGGCAAACAACAGGTTCAGAAGAACCTCCAGTGGATCACTCGTCTGAAATAGACTTGTCTACCCGTCTGTTTTTGTTTCTGTACACCCGTCTGTTTTTGTACTCTACTGCACCCGTCTAAATTGTCAGACTGTCAGAAGAAAGTCCAAGTCAACTTTATTTGAAAAAGATGTCTTTCTTAAGGATCTCGAAGCCCGCTGAACAAAAGCACCAAGCACAAAGAATAAAGAAATCATTCTTTCAAGGTTTTAAGGAATAAACATGCTACCTCTGCACCAACTTAGTAGCTTTTAGCTATTTCAAGTACAAAGTAAAAGTACTTTCCAAAAGGTGAACTGAGTGTTGCACTAAAATGGGAAAGTTCTCTGCTGCAAGTAAAAAAGCTTTACTGCTGCAACTCTGAAACAACAACTGCTCAGAGCAAAGTGTACTCTTGGTTGCATATGTCAAAGCTCAACGTCCCTAAACTTTTAATGATTACTCAGAACGACTCTTTGGCATTAATGGCGTCCGATAAGTTCAAGTTAAAGGAGTTCACTTTCTGAAGCTGTATCTAATGGATCGAATTGATTGAAGCTATTAAATAGTGCAAACCATGAAGATGAAGACGAGAGATATTGCGCATATTCAAAGAAGCATTTACTCTGCTCATTTATTCTTCATTCCTTCATTGATTATCTCTTCAATCATTTGATATTAATTTGCAGTCTTTCATTCTCACATTAACTCCACTCTCCGAGTGTTACCTGAAAGACTTGCAAAGTTGTATTAAATACTCAAAACCTTTTTACCATCTTTGTTGAGCCTGGAGAGGCTAGGTGTGAAAAAAATACTTGTACTATAATATGATTAGTTATAGTGGATAACCTTGGTGCTGCCAAGAACTGGACGTAGCCATATTGCTTTTGGGGTGAACCAGTATAAATCTCTTGAGTGATATTTCTCTTCCCTAATCTCTATAATTTATTTAAGAGCTTATTTGTTATAGCTTTTAACTTGGGGAGTTAAGTTTGTAAATATCAAATATCTTTTAATCCTTCTCTGTGTGCGCTTCTATGCTGTTTTGAAATTAGACGAGTCACTCGTCTAATTTTCTCTACTTAAGTTTTGCTTGTTGTGCTTGTGAAAATATTTTCAAAAGTTTTCTAAAAATTTGGTAAACACAACAATGTAGAGGAAAATATTTTGGAAATGGCAGGAGAAGCCACCTCAAGCAAAAATCATGCAGGAGAAGGATCCTCAATGTCAAGACCTCCATACTTCAATGGAGAGGATTACATCTACTGGAAAGAAAAGATAAGTGATTTCAACAATCCACTAACTCTGATATGTGGGACATTATTGAAGAAGGTCCCTACATTCCTAAGGATGACAGAGGAGCAGAAGTTCCAAAAGCAAGCATGACCTCAGAACAAAAGACAAAATAGCAACTCAATTCCAAAGCTAGATATGCAATCATGTGCTTTGAGCATAGAGGAATTTGAGAAAGCCTGTGCTTGTGAATCTGCTAAAGAAATGTGGGAATCACTAGCTATTGCTCATGAAGGAACCAGTAAAGTAAAGGAGGCCAAAGTCAGCATGCTGGTCAGAAAGTATGAATTGTTCAAAATGGAAGAAGGGGAAACTATTAGCCAAATGTATGGAAGATTTCAAACTATAACCAATGGGTTGAAATCTCTAGGGAAAGTATACAAAACTGATGAGCACATTCAGAAGATTCTCAGAAGTCTTCCAAAACAATGGAGACCTTTGGTAACTGCTGTATCTCAGGTCAAAGATCTATCAAAAATGAATTTGGATGAGTTTCTAGGAACTCTTCGAATCCATGGACAAGAGCTGATAGAAGAAAACAATGGAAAGAAGAGCAAATCCATTGCTCTCAAGGCTGACAAAAAGTCATCCAAAGGATCTACCTCAAAAGCTCTCAAGGTTGATGAATCTTTAGAAAAATATGAGGAAGCAGGTGAGGATGATTCTGAAGATGAGGATGTTGAACTTTCTCTTTCTTACCAGAAAAATGAAAAAGCTTGGGAAGAAAAGAAACTTCAAGAAGGACAAATCATTCAAGCGCTTCAACAAAGAAAAATACAACAAGGATGGAGGATCAAATGACAGAAATGTCATTGTTTGTTATGAATGCAAAAAACCAGGACATATCAAAGCAGAATGTCCTCAACTTAAGAAGCAAGATCCTAAGAAGTTATTCAACAAATAGAAGAATGGAATGATGGCTACTTGGGAAGAACTGGATGAAAGCTCCACTAAAAATGAAGGAGAGGAGCATGAAGCTAATCTCTGTCCCATGGTTGATATAGATTCTGATTCTGACACTGAGGTACAATCTGAACAAGAGAAATTGAGTGATGCATATGATGAACTTTTGGAAGAATCCAACAGTTTATCTAAAGCTTTCAAATCCCTCAAGAAACAGTATGTTAAACTCTCAAATGAGTATACACATAAATCTCAAGAGTGTGAGAAGAAAACAATAGGCTTAAGACTGAAAAGTCTAAAGCTAAGATCTCAGGTGAAACTCTACATCCTAAAGAAGTAATTAAACTTCAACAGAAAGTAGATGAGCTCACCTCAAATCTTGCCAAGTTTGTTAATGGTAGAGAAAATCTGACTAAGCTTTTGGGAAGTCAGAAACACTCCGTTAACAAAGAAGGTTTAGGTTACACCGGTCAAGATCATCATAATGGATCAACAAAGTTCTCAAAAATAACTGTTAAATCTGTTTCAATTAGTTCAAATAAACTTATATGTACCTATTGTGGAAAAGCTAGACATATTACGTCCAAGTGTATTCACAAAAAAGGAAATAAGTATTCACAAACTCCTCACACCAACAGAAAAGGACCCAAGAAAATACGGGTACCCATGTCCATGATAATTCCTGTTGCAGATATGCTTAACAGGACAAAACAAACACCTGTCATGATACCTGGACAGTGGATGCTCACGACATATGACAGGAGAAAGGTCCAACCTTAGAAAGGCGGACATGTAACCTTTGGTGGCAACCATAAAGGAAAGGTTGTTGGAGTAGATAAAATTGGTGGTAAACCTCCCTTACCTATCATCACTGATGTATTATTAGTTAAAGGGCTAAAACATAATCTGTTTAGCATAAGTCAATTATGTGATAGTGGGTTCTTAGTATCCTTTTCAAAAGATGCATGCATAGTCAATGACAAAAATGGAAAAACCCTCTTTTCTGCCAAAAGGCAACACAATCTGTATAAGATTGACTCGTCTGAACTCTCAGATCAATATGTAACATGTTTTATGTCTAAAGAGGATGAAAAGTGGTTATGGCAATAGAAACTAGGACATGTCAGTATGAAACAAATTTCTAAACTGAAAAAGCACAACCTTATGAGAGGATTGCCTGATATTTCTTTTAAGAAATATGTTTTGTGTGATGCATGTCAGAGAGGTAAACAAGTAAAATCAAGTTTCAAATCTAAAAAGGAAGTCACCTCCTCTAGACCTTTACAACTGTTACATATGGATCTTTTTGGACCAGTCGATGTAGCTAGCCTAGGTGGAAAGAAATATCGCTTTGTCATAGTTGATGATTATTCTAGATTCACATAGGGACTATTCTTAACCCACAAGGATTAGTCGTATAAAATCTTTACAGTATTCAATAAGAGAGTACAGAATGAGCAGGGTTTCTATATTTCTGCTATTAGAAGTGACCATGGTGGTGAATTTGAAAATGAGCAGTTTAAGATGTTTTGTGAGAAAAATGGTATTTCTCACAATTTCTCTGCACCTAGAACTCCTCAGCAAAACGGAGTGGTTGAGAGAAAGAATATATCTCTTCAAGAGATGGGTAGAACAATGCTCAATGAAAATAATCTCCCTAAGTACTCCTGGGCAGAAGCCATTAACACTTCTTGTTATGTGCAAAACAAAATACTGGTTAGACCTATCCTAAATAAGACTCCTTATGAATTGTGGAAAGGTATAAAACCCAACATATCATATTTTCATGCATTTGTATGTGAATGTTATATTCTGAACACAAAGGACCATTTGGGAAAATTTGATTCTAAAGTAGATAAGGACATATTCATCGGTTATTCTGAAATGCCTAAAGCTTTTAGAATTTTTAATTCTAGAACTTCTGTAGTAGAAGAATTAATACATGTAAAATTTAATGATGGTTTAAGGACTGTTAAAGAACTATCATATCTAGAAGATGACATTGAAAGTATTGATCTAAGTCCCTCTGACGAAAAGCCTTCAGACAAGTCAAAAGTAGACATGTCTGAAATTCCAGAAAATCAGATGAGTACTCAAACATCTGAAGAACAAAATGAGAAAAGAGACTGGAAAATCAAGGCCTATCATCAAAAACATATTATCATTGGAAATCCATCTCAAGATGTTAGAACCAGATCTGCTTTCAAAGAGAACAATAACATGGCCTTCATATCATATTTGGATCCCAAACGAATTGAATAAAGTCTACAAGATGAAAGCTGGATTCTAGCCATGCAAGAGGACTTAATCAGTTCAAGAGAAATGATGTGTGGACATTAGTTTCTAAACCCAAAGACAAATCCATTATTAGAACCGGATGGGTATTTAGAAACAAACTAGATGAAGATGGAAAAGTGATAAGAAACAAAGCAAGACTAGTTGGTCAAGGGTATAATCAACAGGAAGATATTGACTTCACTGAAACCTTTGCACCTGTAGCTAGATTAGAAGCAATTAGAATTCTTATGTCTTATGCTGCACAACATGATATAACATTTTATCAAATGGATGTTAAAAGTGTATTTTTAAATGGGATAATTGAGGAGGACATTTATGTTAAGCAACCTCCTGGGTTTGATGACTCAAAATCCTCACCATGTCTATAAGAAATCTTGGTTTGTTGTATAAGAAATCTGAAGATTTCAGGTTAGCTGGATTATGTGATGCTGATTTTGATGGGGATAGAATTGACAGAAAAAGGGAGCTAACATGATCTCCTGGTTAAGCAAAAGGTAAAGCACAATTGCTCTATCAACTGTTGAAGCTGAATATATATCTGCAGCAAGTTGTTGTTCACATCTGCTTTGGGTAAAATATCAACTTGAGGATTATTCCATGTTTGAGCATAACATACCTGATCGGTGTGATAATACTAATGCTATCAACTTGAGGAATCTTAACATGCATAACATGCCTGAATAATTGTATGCTTATCTGTCTGAAAATTTACTTGTCTAAATTTTATGCTTCACTCGTCTACTTTAGGCAAGCGTCTGATGATGCGGCTAAAAGCACTCTCCAAGTGCTAACCCTGACTGAGACACGTGTACATTGCAAAAGTTCACTCCTTTCTCTAAAAAACGTTATGTCTTTTCACAACTGTCATTTCAAATTTATTACCCTTTATGACATAACCTCTCTCCTTGTTCCCAACGCAAAAGCACTCATTGTTTCCTTTTATTCTCTTAAAAGCTACCCAAAACATTTTAGAAACCTTACGCATTTTGAAATCTTTGTTGTCCCTATCTCTCTGAAATCTTTTCGTCTTCAACCTCAAAACCCCTCTTTTCAAACCCTAAAAGTTTCTTCTTTTCTGAACAACAATGGCACCTAAGATTTTTCTTGAGACTATTCCTATACCAGCACTCTTATCCGTAGCTGAAATGAAGAAGGTTCACCCAGGGAGAGTTTCGAACTTCGAGGAACTCAAAATTAAAGGAATGGATGTCTTTGTTGAGATTGAAGCTGTTGATGGACACCATTCTTTAAACTAAGAGAAGTTGTTTATCATACTCTGGTTAGGGCTTTCTGGAGAAGTTCCAAGATCACCAAGGACAACCTCACTTGGATGATATCTGGGGATGTTGGGGATGACCATGTCATCATTACCCACGAGTCACTTGCTGAAGTGACCAAATGCCCAAGGGAAGGTGTTGGGTTTGCTGCTGATTGGATGACCTCCATAGGTGAAGAAACGGTCAACATTGCCATTTATGGAGTCCCTCAACCATAAGAACTAGACTCTAAGTATCTGACTGCTAAGGCAAGGTTTCTTCATGTCCTCATTATTAATTGTGTAATGCCTAGGACTGGGTCTAGAGACCATGTGAGTACAATTGAGAAATTTGTTATCTATCATCTTGTCCAAAAGATTAAGATAGATATCACTGATATCTTTTTTAGGCATATGGAGAAAGCTGCTAGAGGGAAAAACAAAGGGATATCCCTATGGCATGTTAATGACTAGAGTATTTAGGGCAAATACTCTAATGACTAGAGTATTTACTAATGAAGGTGCGGTTGACACCTTTTGAGGAACCTGCCATGGAAGAACCTCAACAAGCTGATGATGGTACTACTATTGCAACTGCAACTGCTACTGCCTCTGTCACCACTTCTACCAGGCATCAGAAACTACCTACCAAAAGGAAAAGAGTATCTGAGAATGTTGGTCAAGATGAGGGGAAGTCTCAAGTGGATGAGACTGTGATCCCCAAGAAGAGAACAACAACAACTAAGAGGAAAGCTTCTGAGCCTCTTAAACAATCATCTAGGATCAAGAGGAGACTGGTATTGCAGGAAACACCACCCTCGTCAGCCTCTTAAACCAAAATGCCAACCCCTCCACCTACAAAAATCAGAACACCATCACCACCGCCCAAGAACAAAATACCTTCACCTCCACCCAAAAACAAAACTCCTTCACCACCACCTGAAACTACATCTTCCTCACCACAAAAAGCTCCCACACCAATAACATCACCTGTGTCTAGACCAGAAACATGTTTGAACCTGAAACTCGTATGTCTGAACCTGAAACTCACATGGCTGAACCCTCAACACCACACTCATTCCACTTGTCTGAAACTCATCAAGATAATCCTTTTAATGACCTTGACCTTTTTGACTCACCCACCTTACCACCATCTAGATCACCCACACCTAATTATGTAAAAAATCAATGTTGTGTTCCCTTAAGAAAAATATCTCCTGATCTCTTCTCTAAAAAACCAGACACAATTCACTGCCCAAATCCTCTTTGCCTCGCTATCATCTCTCCTATAGAAGCACTCCTTTTACATTATCTGATGAATGCAGTTCTACAATGCTTTTTGGCAAGGACTTGGTTGTGATTACCTCTTTGGAAGTTGAAGGCAAATGGTTCAGTTGGCTGAGAAGCAGAAATTCTCTGACATGATCTTGATCCACCTTTGATAATGAAGCCCTCTACCGAGATCAAGATCATGTCAGATTCTATGATTCTGAAAGGGAAGCAAAAGGTCATTGACATTTTTGGTGAACAAATAGACTGTCTAATTGATTTGGATGATGACATACAAAAGTTCAGAATGAGGATAGTCACAACTGCAACCTCCTCTAACTATCTGAAAGTTGGAGATATTTATCTCAGATGTGGGTCTTGCTCAGGACTCTCTGTTGAAGAAAAGAAGGACATTCCAATAGGTGGTAGACCTGCATATGCTCTCTACCCTTTCTCACCCTCTGTCTATACTTTTCCTCCTTTCTTTGTTTCTTACACTTCTTTCTTCTAAATTTCCTGGAGTCTACACCAATAACCCCCATAAACCTCATTAGGAGATCCTATGAGTTTATGTTAACTCAGATAGAATCTCCACTACATCATGAAAGGATTCAATGGTTTCTGGATAATTTATTTCCCAATACTGACTTTGAAACTACCCTCTCAACCAATGTTTTTATGGATACTCAACCTGAGGATGAAATTCTGGTTGAAGGGCTGCCTTCTACCCCTCCTCCTAGTCCTCCACCATCTGCACCTGCAAACCCTACAACTTCTCTGGCTACAACAGACTCCACTGCTCCTGTTGTTGCTCATGACCCTACTGCTCATCAAAGGTTAGAAGAAATGGCCACTTGTCTACAATCCATTATGCAGAAGCAAGATCAAGCCATGGAACATGAAGCTTCTTTTCAAGCAACTTCGTTAGCCCAGCAAGCTGCAATGCAGAAAATGATGGAAGCCTTCTTCGAGAGACAAGGAGGACCTAGTTCTTAAAGATTAGGACTTAGTTTCTTTTGTGTCCAGAGTCATGCAATGTACCGTCCATGATGTCCTTACATCATTTTATCAATTTTGTAACTGCATGTTTATGACTCTTTATGATATGGAAATTGATTCTCTTTTGGCTATTTGTTTTATCTTTTTGTCTAAATAGTTTTATCTGTTTGATCTTTTTGATTGATGCCAAAAGAGGGAGGAAGTAAAACTGAGACAATTTAAACTTAAGTTAAAATGAGATATTATAGACTTAATACACTTAATAGATTTAATTGCTATGATGAATTAATTGAGGGGGAGCCATAATTATAATTTGTCTATGTTTGAAAATAAATATATATACATGATCTGAGACTGCAAAATTGTCTATATTTCTTTTTGTTCAATAAAATCTGAAAAATTATTTGTCATCATCAAAAAGGGGGAAAATGTTGAGACTTCATAAGTCTGAAACATATTTGATGTGTAAATTCTCTAAGTTTTGAAGATTCCAAATATATTAAGTATTGTTATATTGAACCATGTGAAATTACTGATAAGATTGTTTAAGTGTGCATAAAAATGGACTTAAGGTAACTTTTCTAAAATTGACTCGTCTAAGTTTTACTAAGATGCAGTTTTTCAAACTTGTCTGAAATATCACTCGTCTACAGTTAGAAAACTCAAACAGAGACCAAGTCAACTCCTAGTCAAAGTTCTACTCAAGAAGATGGTGTGGCAAAGAACAAGTTCTGAAGAACCTTTAGTGGATCAGTCGTCTGAAATAGACTTGTCTACCCGTCTGTTTTTGTTTCTGTACACCCGTCTGTTTTTGTACTCTATTGCACCCGTCTAAATTGTCAGACTAACAGAAGAAAGTCCAAGTCAACCTTATTTGAAAAAGATGTTTTCCTTAAGAATCTCGAAGACCTCTGGACAAAAGCACCAAGAACAAAGAATAAAAAAAATTATTCTTTGAAGGTTTTAAGGAATAAACACGCTACCTCTGCACCAAGTCAGTAGCTTTTAGCTATTTCAACTATGAAGTAAAAGTACTTTCCAAAAGGCGAACTAAGTGTTGCACTGAAATGAGAAAGCTCTCTGCTGCAAGTACAAAAGATTTACTGCTGAAACTCTGAAATAACAACTGCTCAGAACAAAGTGTACTAATGGTCACATATGTCAAAGCTCAACGGCCCTAAACATTTAATGCTTACTCAAAACAACTCTTTGGCATTAATGGTGTCCCAAAAGTTCAAGTTAAAGGAGTTCACTTTCTGAAGCCGTGTCTAACGGATCGAATTGATTGAAGCCTTTAAATATTGCAAACCATGAAGATGAAGACGAGAGATACTGCCCATCCAAAGAAGCATTTACTCTGCTCATTTATTCTTCATTCTTTCATTGATTATATCTTCATTCATTTGATATTAATTCGCAGTCTTTTATTCTCACATTAACTCCACTCTTTGAGTGTTACTAGAAAGACTTGCAATGTTGTATTAAATAGTCAAAACCTTTTTACACTCTGTTGTTGAGCCTAGAGAGGCTAGGTGTGAAAAGAATACTTGTTTGAGTGTGAGCCTGGAGAGTCTAGGTGTGAAAAATAATACTTGTATTGTAATCTGATCAATAATAGTGGATAACTTGGTACTGTCAAGAATTGGACGTAGCCCTATTGCTTTTAGGGTGAACCATTATAAATCTCTTGAGTGATATTTCTCTTTCTTAATCTTTTTTTTATTTAAGAGTTTATTTGTTATAGCTTTTAACTTGGGGAGTTAAGTGTGTGAATATGAAATCTCTTTTAATTCTTCTTTGTGTGCACTTCTGTGTTGTTTTAAAATTAGACAAGTCACCCATCTAATTTTCTCTACTTAAGTTTTGCTTGTTATGCCTGCGAAAATATTTTCTAAAGTTTTCTAAAAAGTTGGTAAACACAATTCAACCCCCATTCTTGTGTTAACTTTTATTATTTCAGTAAGTATTATTTATTATTAATATAATTGATAATGTAATTGTTTATATTGTTACAATATTTTTATACTTATACGCATATATGTATGTGTATATTATTATATATGATAATATATATATATATATATATATATATATTAATATATGATTATTTGTATTAATATGAGGTTGTGTCTATTAATGTGTAATCTTGTCTGAATATCTTTGTATGTGATTCTATATGTTATAATATATTATATGTAATTTTATTAATAATACGTGATCTTATGTATTAATAAGTGACTCTGAATTATTGAACGAGACATCGTGTGATTTAGTATTTAAATAGAGATAATGTAATTCTTAGACTTTAGTCCCTAAATCTATCAGATTTAATAGGATTCTTTATTAATATAGGAGAACCCTTTCCTTACTCATATCTTAAGATCCTACCCTAATTTTCTAAGGATCCTATCTAGAAATAATCACCATATCTATCTCTAAACTTCAATCGCAATTTTGACCATGTTAAAGTCTGATTTAGGATTCGATTGTGAAACATGAATTTGTATATATTTCTCTAAACTTTCTAATGCCGGCAGGAATGCCTCAATCAGACACTCGTAGCTCAATATATTTTCAAACTACTGACCTAGACACGTTTTGGGCTGAAATGAAAGCCCGTTACGCCCTAACTCATTTTTAATACCATAAGACTCGACCTAAACCCTATTTCTCACGAATCAAGACTCATAAAAGCTGTCTCTCTTCATCTCTTAGGTTTCCCTTAGTTTCTCTTAAGAAATATTGAAGAAAATTGCTCCCGTTCATCGTTCTTCGCCGTTTTTTCCGGAAGGACATCGTTGTCGATACACGCTTCTTTTGGTGTCAATTTTATCTTTTTGTTTCTGAATTTCGGGCTGCAAACAAGGTAAATGTTCGTGTGCCTTGATCTCCTTATTTTCCCTCTTGAGTTTCTTGATTTAGAAGCTTAATCCATGTGTTTTCGTTTTCATTTTTGAGGAAGTGATCAAGCGTTCGTGAGACGAGACCCAAACGGACCTTTTCTCCTCTTCTCGTTTATGTTATTTAGAGATTAATATCAAGGTAAGTCATACCTCTTATTCCCTTTTTGATTCTCTCGTGTTTGGGGGTTGTGGTCCTCTTTATGAACTCTTCGCATTTGTAATGGTAGGAACCAACGAAGGAGGCTTGAATTCAACACTCACCCTTTTTTCACCCTTCCATGTTAGAATTAATTTTTGATGTTTATATGAATTTTTAAAATATTATGATATTGCTTGATGAATAGATATAATAAATATATTTTCTTTTAATTTATGAAGAAATAGTATTATATTAATATTTTTGTGTCGCTGTATATTCCCTTCTTTTAATTATATGCCAATCTCTTTGAATTGAACTGAGAAATCAATTTCTTTTCCTGTACGTGACTTTCTATTCCACTGGACAAGGCCAGCTCACATTTGAAAGCTTCCTAATCACGTTCCTTGTGACACATTCACTTATGATTTTATTCATTTAGACTATAAAGCATTTTTTTATTTTTTTAAATATGATCGAGTGAATTTCAACTTCAATTACTGTTAATAAATATGTTTAATTAGTATGAATAGTATTGTCGTAACATGTTCTTTTATATTATACGATGTTATAGTGTTGCCTTGTCATGACATCATAGCATTGGGATTGATCCATCAGGTCATATGTCATGACATTATAATTATGTTTTGTTATGAATTACTATTGCAATGAAGGGCATTACAAAAGCAACGATGGAGGATGCCACTTCATTGAAGCAAACTTATTCTTTTGGACAAGCAAAAGACAGACCACAATTGCACTATCAACTGTAGAAGTAGAATATATCTCTGTTGCAAACTGCTGCTCACAGCTTCTATGAATAAAACATCAACTTGAGGATTCTTCTATATTTCAGCATAATATATTTGTGTGGTGTGATAATTCCAGTGCTACCAGTTTATCTAAAAATCACATACAACATTCTAAGGCTAAGCATATAGAAATTAAACAACATTTTATAAGGGATTATGTTCAAAAAGACGTTTTTGATATAAAGTTTGATAAAATTGAAAATCAATGTGCTGATATCTTTACAAAACCCTTAGCTGAAGATAGATTAAAAAATATTAGAGACAATATGAACATGCATTGTTGAGTAACGTGTCTGATGTATGTGCTTAACTTGTCTAATGAATATTGCATGACCTATCTGTGGCACTTGTCGACCCTGTTGAGTCATACTTGTATGAACTCAACAATTTTTGGTTAAATGGTTATTATTCTTTAATGTCATTTAATTATCTGAGGCTAATCATGACAGTTAATCTGTTTTGAAACCATGTTTTCCATATAGTCTTGGTGGGCATTGTGTTCCCCAAAAACTTCGTGTCGTTTTAGCATTAAAATTGTCTTTTTCTCTCTCCTGACTTTACGTCTAAAAAAGGTCATAAAGCCTGAAAGCTTCTTTACGCTTTCAAAAACCTTTCGTCTCTCTCTATCCCGAAACCTCTCCGAACCCTAAAGCCTCTACAATGTCACCTAAGAAAAATATTTCTGATGCTGATATTACTGAGAAATATGAGATGCACGTTGAAGATGTTGAGAAAATTGTGGCAGGCAAGGTGGTAGATCTCAACATGATAAAGAAATGGGGTATGGATGTCACTGAAGAAATCGAATACTCTAAGTGGACTTCCTTCTTTGACATCAAGGAGCCGATACACGCTAATCTGGTTAGTTATTTTTGGAATAGTGCTTCAATCTACGAGTCAAAAGATGGTTGATGAAGGAGATTCATGGACTCATGCTGGGTAAGTCGTTCAAATTCAACCTCAACACTATAGAGACTGTTACAAGTTGTCCAAGGATTAGAGCTAGCTACTCAGAGGAGTGGGGGCATGAAGTTGCTGCTGAATCCATCATCACTTTGTATGGAACCCCAACCCACCAAAATTCAAGTCTGTCAATCTGATACCTAAGTGCAAATTCCTGGTAAAGCTTCTACAGGAATGTGTGATGTCAAGAAAAGGATCCAAAGACAATGTCTTGAAGATGGATA
>JAUPTC010001369.1:0-25000 GCA_030762895.1 Sophora flavescens
TTTGAACTCATGACCTTAATTGTGTTAATGGAATATTTTATTGTTCATTCCTTTAAATCAAAGTAGTTATATTTACGAATTAAGAAAAAGGAAAAAAAATTGCCCCATTCTTTTATAGCCAATTTTAATTAACCTACTTTTTAGCCTTAAAAATGTCACTTACAATGTAGCACTGAGAAAGGTGTTACATCATGTGTCGTGAGAAGCCACTGTCCAGGTACCATGATAGGTGTGATTTTTGTCCTATTAAGGATATCTGCAACAGGAATAATCAAAGCTTTAGGTACCCATATTCTTTTGGGTCCTTTTTTGTTAGTTCTTGAAGTTTTTGACAACTTCTTTCTTGTGTGAATGCATTTGGACGTGATATGTCCAGCTTTTCCACAGTTTTTACAGCTATCCTTATATGTATTAACTATATCATAAAGAGCTTTAGGTTTTTGTCCTAAGATTTTGTTAGATACTTTATGATGTACCTGGTTAGTGAATCCTATACCAGTTTTATCAAGAGAGGGTTTCTGACTTCCTAACAGTTTAGTCAGATTATCTCTACCATTGACAAAACGAGAAAGATCAGAAGTGAGCTCTTCTACCTTATGTTGAAGTTTGATAATTTCTTCAGACTGTGGCATCTCAACTATGATCTCAGCTTTAAGCTTTTCACCTTTAATCTTACTGTTTTCCTGAGACAGTTTGTCACAGTCTTGAGTCTTATGTTCATGCTCTTTTAGGAGTTTCACATATTGCCTCTCAAGTGTTCTGAACGCCTTACTTAAACAGTTAGATTCCTCAATTAATTCATCATATGCATCTCGCAATTCCTTAAGATCAGAAATTACCTCAGAGTCAGAATCAACATTTGCCATGAGTTATGAAGGGTTAGGGCGCGGGAGTGAGCTATGAGTTGTTTGTGAATGTTTAATGTTACAAAGACATGTAACATCGATTGCTTTAACAACCGCTATTATATCTCACTTGTAACGTCGGTTGTGTAATAACAACTATTATAAGTCTTCCCACCAACCCAATATTTTAATGGTTTCCAACTTGTAACGTCGGTTGTCTCAAAACCGCTGTTACAAGTCGCTTGTAACATCGGTTATCATATAATCGCCATTACAAGTATTTTAAATGAGCTAATTATTTACAATACTGCCACCGCCTCTTTTGTAACATCAGTTTTAATCTAACCGCTGTTACAACCACTCGTTAAAAGAATATTTTCCACTAGTGACATCTTCTACAGAGCTGGTCTAAACAAAGTATACCTACTCCCCACATTTAAGACCACTCATTTTTGGAGAACAGTGGTGCAACTGAGCAGCAAGTAATTCATCTATCATCGTTATGAAGTTATGATCATTTGATCCTTTAGATGCGTCCGTCATCTTCCTATCCAGTAAGCCTGCTTGGTTCAGAAAACCACAAACGAAAAAGATGACTATCATCTATACAAAAGGTTAATAGAGTAGTAATAGTCCTAAACAAAGCAGGAATAAAACATAGCATCACAACTGAAATTAATTAGACAATTAAAACAATATCAAGTATATTCATATCATTTCAAATAATTGTAAGGGTATAAACATAACATTCCAATCATATATGTGGAAAGATCAATGCTAATGCACATGCGTATGACTGTTTAGTGCCGACCGACTCGATCTCTGGAGAAACAACAACAGAGGAGCAATCAGGAGTCAACATTTCCGTAACCAATAGCCAAAACAAGTGCTTAAAATAAATCATTTGCGTGACACACGACTAAACATAAACATCCTCAACTGATCCTAAGTAGTTCAGGGTCTCGTTGCTGGTACATCTGTGTTGCATCGGATACCACGGCAACAGGGGAGCTACCACCCGGCCTTATGGAGTTCAGCACTGATCGTACCCTTAGGTCATCTCAACCTTCCCTTAGTACTCCCACCTGTACTTGGGTGTATTGATCCGTGGCAGTACATGGGTCAAATTAATATAGTAATTAAAAACTGTAGTACAAAGGCAAAACAACCTTGGTCATCTCACGAGGATCTTTTAAATTTATCAACCAATCAAGAATGTTGGAGAAAAAAGGGGTTTTTGAAATTTTCAAGGAGAAAACAAATTTGCAACAAATAAATAAATTCAATCAATTAGAAACATCTATCCAAGACGTCAAGTTCTTTGGTAGAATTCGTCATCGTTCCAAAAGATACAAATTTGTTTGCCCTCCATCTCTGTTAGTTCGAATCTACTACATAATCATTACTACATAATCATGTAGGATTTAATCAACGAAATTGAAATCACAATCGCAATCCCTAATAATGTTGATTTATGCACAATTTCGATTAACTTAGGTTATGAATCGGTTCCCTAATCTCTATTAGATTTTCATATTGATCAATCCTAATTTCTAATTCCAATTCAATCATGAAAACTGAATCTACATCTAATCAGACATAAATCCAAGTGTAATCACACTCACAACACAGAAATCATAATTGAAGGGAGAGAAGAGGGGAGGAAGCAATTGAAATACAATTAAGAGTAGGGAACTCATAATTCAAACCAAATTACTTGAATGTCTAGGATTGATAAAAGATTTAGCCTTCCACAGTCATCACCATTGGAGAAGCCTTAACATACATTAACAAAGTGCAGAAAACTCAAAAGAACAGAAGAGAAGAGAATTCCAAAACTTGCAAAATACAAGGATTATCAAAAATGGTCTAATTTGGTGTCTCTTTTGTGCGGCACTAAACTGATATTTATACTTAATAATACTAATCTAACCCTAGCCCAAATTAAGGACCTCTGAATAAGCTTTCCAACAAGGTATCATATGCCTTAATTGGGCTTAAGATGAGTAAGTTATGCCCATTTAAGTGAGGGAACATCATGGACTGCGAACTGATCCGCGTCAGAGAATTCGAGACCCTGTTTGTCCTTGATTTTGGCCTAATTTGACAATTCTTGTGAAACCTAAAATTGCAGGTCTGTTCCTTATATTTCTAGGGACAGCAAGATCACCAAAATCTGATCTCTGTAGCTCTAGTTATGCTCTGCGTAAGACAACAAGGTCAGGATGAGTGAAAAATCCGAAAATTAACAATGTTTAGCAATTAAGCCCAATTAAGCCCAATAATGCAAAACTCAGCCAAATCACCAATATTAAACACATTTAGAAATTAATTAGGTCAAGTATAGAATACTAAAAAGTGACTCAAAATTGATTTATCATGTATCTCCTCATAGACACCACATGCAAGATTGGACACAATGCAATCATTTATAAAATTATATTAGCTCAAGTGATCAACACATCCAAGTGAGATGAACATAGGTGTCCATCAACCATAAAGGGACATTTCAAATTCATAGTAGTCCCAGTAAAGTTCAAATATAGGTATTCATAGTCCACATGGACCCCACCCATGTGTATATCCAATCAATGGTCATTGTGCATCACATGATACCAAGCATAATCATTCTCCTCGAGCCATCCAGTACATTTACTTTCAAATAAAATCAAATATTCATTATTCTCACAGGCCACAAAATAAGGCCAATCACATCTATTCTAGGGTGTAGCCTTCTGTAAGTTAAGACTGTAAGATCAACCCCATTTAGATTAGCACAATTAGAGATTTACAAATTCTAAGTTTCTACACTAAACTAGAATTCTTCTCTTTAAACGAGGTTACTTTGATCATTCACTTAAATTGACTCTAAAATTATATAAGTCTAAAACTTTACCACTGTATGCTAGACATCCTAAGCTTTCCAAGAAGATAAAAAAATCATTTAATTTTGAGTTTCCTAGCCCGATATATGATCTGACAAAGAAGACTGTTTTGCACTAAAAAATAAGTTCCCTAGATCAAGTTATGATCGTTCAAACTGGACCGATATATATCCAATCCAAAAACAGAACAACTAATATCTTTCTTATAGCCAAAGTTATGGCTCATCTAAGTGAATTGGTTTGCATCAGAACCTATAATAGGGCAGAAGTGTTCACGGATTTACTGGGACCTACATGATTGGATTAAAACTCTAAAACTTTCTAGACTCATACCACTATAGGTAAACTTGCAAAACTCAAAAAAAAAAAATTCATAGCTTAAGATATGCTTATTTCACATCTTGTCATTTGTGCTAATTATTTTGCCAACTTGTTCTTGTACTAACACTTATGGCCACATGTTTTAACTAATCCTAAATTATGTTCTACGCTTATCAAATCTTATTATGAATCCTAATCCATCATCAAAGTTGGCCATTGATCACTTAGTTCTATAAAACACCTAACTTCACATTTTGTCCCATTTGATCTTATAGTGGCCAAATTTTCTATAAGGCTTAGAGATTGGGGTTTTGAGTTCCTATCTCCACCAATACTAAGAGCCTTCTAAATCCAGGGTTTTGAAACCCTAACCATCACCATGAGGGATCATTAAGGTCCTAGGTCCATCACTTAACAAAAATATGGTCTCAAAACAACCCAAAATCTCCAATTAATGATTTTTCATACATCTTCCCACAACCAACAAACCATGTAACACCCCGATTTTCGCTGCTTCGTAATATCGGTAATAAATATATAAATATATTTTTATCCGAGGCTTAGAAAATGATTTTGGATAAACCAAGGTCATTTCCATGTTATACTTATTTTCATAAGTTACGGGGATGTTTGTGGGTTGAAAATTCAGACGGAAACCGGTCTGCCGTTTTGTGTTTTCACTGACAGTAAAAGTTTACTGCTCAGAAGACCTAATTTTAATTCGTGAACGAGATGAAAAATTTTTTTTATCATATTTTCTACGATACTGGAAGTTTTGAAAATTTTGGTAAAAAAAATAAAATAATTTACGTTTTACGGGCGTAATACGTAATCGGGTAGACGACGGAGTGGATTTTGGAGTTCCTAAGAGCAGATAAAGAGTTTATCTTAAGATTTTGAGATGATTCATGGGGATGAATCATATTTTTAAGTCTAGAAGGTTTTTCAGGGTTAAAGTGAAAATTTATGGATTTTACGCTTTAGTCCCTGAACTTTCTGTTAATTACCCTTTTGTCCCTGAGTTAGTTTCTAAGTTTTTTCAAGTGAATTGGGCTAGAATCCTTGTTCCAAATCCATAGAGGACCGTGGCTTTGAGGCCCAAATTCCTTACCCATGACTTAAGTTTCATAAAGCCCATTTGAAGCTATATAAGTTTCCTATCCTAAGCTTAATGCTTAAATCTTAAAGTGGGCCCCACAAAGATGAATTCAAGCCCAAATTTATGAAGCCCCTGCACAGGCCCAATATGGAGTGGGGGCTGCCTTAGTTTGGAAGAATCAAGATGATTCTTGAAATTTCCACACAATTCCACCATATTCTCCAAGATTCTACTACATTCTACTAAGTTCTCAAGTTTTCTCCATCCTTCTAGGTTTTTCCAAAAAGTTTGAAGAAAAATCAGCCAAGATGAGTAAATATAAGACCACATTTAATGTGGCACATGGCCATCATGTCAAACTATTGACAATTTGCAAACTAGTCCTTAAACTTTTGGAATATTTGCAAAATGGTCCCTGAATTATTTGCACTTTAATCCTTTGAAAAGCCACCTCCTTTCTACTTGGTCCTCAAAAGTGGCGCAGCCCACATGCCTATAAATACCCTTCCTCACCTTTCACTTAGTTTCTATTGCCTTTTGTTCAAAAAACCTAAAGTTCATAAGTCTTTGAATGTCAAGTTTGTGAAGCAAGTTCTTGGATCTTCACTTGTTTTTGATCTTCAAGAGGTGAATCCTATTCTTCTTCTCTAATCATGTCTATGTTCTTCAATCAATTTCTTGATTCAAAGTTTATTTCATAGTTGTTCATGACTTTTAAGTTTCTAGATCTAGAACTTTGAAAATTCATAACTAATTCTAGAAAAATCCTTTTGACATGAAACCAATTGGTATGATCTTATAATCATCTCTATTTTCATCATCTAGAAGCATATGATCATGAGAAATTTCTTTCCCAAATTTCTGGTTTTGGCCGAAACCCTAGTTATTGGAACTAGATGAGTTTTGTTCAAAGTTTTCATAAATGATCTTAGTAATCAAGCTATTAGTATGTATGCTTAATAAATCCAAGTTGGTTTATCAAACTAAAAACCCTAACCCTATGTTCTTGTGTTGGCCGAATCTATCATTTAGAGAGTTAGGAAGTTTTGAGTTTGAAACTTAGTGGTTTAGTCACTAATCTATGATTTAGGTTAATTAACGACCATTAATCTATGACTTAATCATGATTAGAAATTTTAAGGATTTTGAACCCTAAAAGTCAGCCCTTGGCCGAAACCTAACCCTCATGAGTTAAGTATGTTGTGGTTTGATTTGATTGCAATTTGTTTGAAGGAATCAATCGGGTTGGTTTGACCTAAAGCCGACGGAGGAAATCGGATTAAATCGGGAGGTTGTTTGAAAACGTTAGTTGAGTCTTCAAGAGGTAAGGGGAGCTTACCTGAGGGATTTTCTCTATAACTATTTACTTTTAGTGTGGCTTATGTGATTTATATGTGGTTTGTGATTAATTTTTTATGTTGTTTACGATGTGTTTTTTATCTGTGTATCCATGATTGATCTGATTTTAATTATCTGCAGTAGTATATTATGATGTTATGATGCATGATCTGCCTGGGGATATAATTATGATGATGATTTTGAATGTTGTTTGTGAGTGTTGTTTGAGAGGCCTGACAGTGGTCAGTGCACAACCGATTAATGAGATAAAAGATTTAATAAGCTGTGAAAGTTATATTCAACGTTTTATGGGGAATGTTGGAATATAATAGTAGAGGAAAATATGATTTTGGAAAAATAATGAGTTTTGATAAATATTATTATTTTAATGATTTATTAGTGTAAAAGAAGTTTATCAGTCACGGTGAGAGCGTAACCGTGAAATTTTTTTAGTACCGCTATTTTTACACAAGAAATTCCGAAATATTATAAAAAGTGATTTTGTGATATTAATATTCGAAAAGACCTTATTTATGATATAAGAAAATTATTTTAGAAGAAATGTCAAAGTTTGACTTAAAGACGTTTTCTTTGAAAATGCTAAACGACGGCAAGTTTCGAAATTATTTACGATAAGAGTTTAAAAAAATAGCAGTAGATATGTTGAAAAGAGATTTAATTTGAATTGATTTATTATAGTTGAAGTTTCAATAAAAAGAATTTGTTGATGATTTGACGTTATTTTGGAAAAAAATGTGTTTCCAAAGGAAAAGTGGATTTTTTTTTATGAATTGACGTTTTATAAACGAATTTCAAGTAGAAAGAATTTTCGGTAAATGAGTTTTACTTAATGATGTAAAAGAGATGAAAGAGGTAAAATGAAGTAACATATGTAAAACGATGAAAAAGATGTAGAAGGATGTAAAACGATGTAAAAGATGTAAAAGATGTAAAACGATGCAAAATATGTAAAAAGATGTAAAAGATGTAAAACGATGCAAAAGATGTAAAAAGATGTAAAAGATGTATAACGATGTAAAAGATGTAATATGATGTAAAAGATGTAAGACGATGTAAAAGATGTAAAAGATGTAAAACGATGTAAAAGATGTAAAAGATGTAATACGATGTGAAAGATGTACAACGATGTAAAAAGATGTACAAAGATATAGAACTTAATAACCGAGACGTCGGGTTATTAAGGTTCGTTATGTTGTAAATTGGGTATCTATTTGAAGAAGTTAAAACGTTTTAAGTTGTTTTCTACTACCACGAACCTAAGACTGATTGCAAGGTCTAGGGGCTTCGTGATTGAGCACTCGGACTTTGAGGTCTTGTGTTGTTAATAAAAGATGTAAAGATGTTTTAAACGATGTTAAGTCATAAGTTTTTGAGAGCTTCCATGTTTTAACGATGATTCTTTTGAGAGCATTAGATGTTTAAAACGATGATGGGTTGTAAGCTTTTGAGAGCTTTGACAAATAAAGATATAGCACAAAGAAAAGTGTTGAGAACAAAATGTTTTCTTGCATACATTTGGCAGACGTGCCATGATTAAACGAGGGATTACCTTGCGGCGTCAGGGTAGATCATACAAAGATGTTCTCATTGTGCCCAGGGTTTGGACAATGAGGCCCCATCTCCGAATGTTATCACTGTGCCACGATGTTGGACAGTGTGCGATGGGCGTGCTTGTGGCTGTATGCCTGTGGCAATTGAGTCTGATCAACTCATCACGAGGTTTATGAGGTTGGAGATATCTTATGAGATTAGGTATGAATGATTAGATGATGTATTGAAGTGTTCATGCATAGTTTTCCAACGTTGATGTTTGGGGTGTGAAACCCATTGATAAACGATGTGATATAAGATGAATTAGTACGTTGGGTGTGAAACCCATTGATAAACAATGTGATATAATATGAATGAGTACGTTGTTATAGACATGTATATGTGTATGTGCAATCTTTTGTGTTGTGCATTTAGTTATGGTGATAAATCCATATATTGGCGTCTCACCCTTACAACCATATCAGAGTTGTACGAGGGGTATGATCCTTACAAGAAGATGAAGGTTGTCTAGTTCGAGGCATGCTGTGATGTTTTTATCGGTTGTAGTGTCCGTTAGTTACGACCATCTTAGGTAATGATATGTTTTAAGAATAAAGTTGATTATGATTTATATGAGAAAAATATGAGGCAGTATAGTTGAATGACTTATATACATTATGTAGTTAAGTGTGATTTGAATACGTTGTTGTGGTTATGAGGTTAAAAGAAGGAGGAAAAGAAAATTTTTTATCACCATATTTTGAAAAGATAAACGTTGAGAAAACATGATTTTCCGAAAGCAACCAGCAAATTAAGTTTTATTTCCGCAAACGGGTAACCATGTGATGACCTGAGATTAGGGTGTCACACACCAAATCCGAAAAAAACAAAAATAAATCAAAAAATAAATCAATCATCAACACAACAAGAAACTACACAAAGAGCAAGAGGATTGGGGTTTCCTCTAACACATAAGAACTAAAACTACTCAAACCACCATAGATGAAGTCAATCTTCCTCCCCACCTTTGAGAGTGAAATTTGGCCAAACGAGATGCACCACCACCACACTTGATTTCCTGCTTCTTTAAGCCTCTCACTACAAAAAAATCCCAATTACCGACGACCAAAAACCATCAGAAACGCTAAAAATCCGTCGGAAAAGCACGTTTCGACGGACCAAGTTCCGTCGGTATTAGGCTCGTAGCAAACGGTTACCGACAGACGGGCCAGATCCGTCGGAAATTATCGACGGCTTTTTCCGTCGGTAACATTACCGACGGAAAAAGCCGTCGAAAATGTTTCTAACGGAAAAAGCCGTCGGAAACGTTTCCGACAGAAAAAGCCATCGGTAATTAATATTTTTTAATTAATATTTTTTTATTTAATTTTTTATTTTAAAAATAAATTATTATTTCGAAATGAGTTCTCTGCCTTCATTCTAGTAGGATCTTTCTCCTTCGCCATCCAAACACGGCCTTACCAGCCACATCGACAAAACCACCTTCGTCAACCTCTTCAAATCCCAACAGAACCACCTCAAACCCAAACCCTTCTCTCTATCATCGGCACGATCTTCTTCACTGGTGTCGGAAGATGTCGCCGTTGTCTACTACAAGATCTCTCAAACCCTTGTCTCCTTTGGCTTCTGATCATCATTCCTCTACTCCATCGGCGACATCCTTTCCCTTCTCAACTTGTCTCAGCTTTTTGTGGCTCTCGAATTTGCTCCTGCTGGTGGTAAGATGATGTCGCCATGGTAGATGTGCCAGATCTGAAAGAACCTGGACGGGAAATACCCTGAAGGTTGGTGACTGAGAGGATCTGGTCCTCGCGGCGGTGGCTCGAACAGAGAGGGATATGGCGCCACGCGGTGGTTGCTCTAACGGAGGGGGTGGAGGCGTGCGTTTGTGGTGGCTCAAAGAGAGCGGGAGCCACGTAGAGAGGCGGCACAAACGTCGGTGGTGGTCGTGTTGGAGGTGGGTGGTGGCGGGGCGATGGGAGGGGCACTATCAGAGAAGAGAGAAGAGAGTGTAAGAGGGAGAAGGTAAAATGGAAATGAGGGAGGAGGGGACAACCATTTTCCTTTTAATTGAAATTCCCGACGGCCTGCCAAGATTTCCGATGGCTTTTGCCGTCAGTAATTCCAAAAAAGATTACAGACGAAAAATTCCGTCGGTAACTGAGATCTGATTTTCCAACAAAAAATCCATCGGTAACAGTAATCAACCTTTTCGACAGAAATTCCGTTGGTACAGACACGCGCCAAAAAAATCGCATTTCCCACCATCGATACTTATGGAATTATCAACGGAAAAGCAGTCGGTAACCTTACCGACGCCTTTTCCGTTGATAATTCTTGTGACTTTTGCTTTCCAAGCTTTCCGACGGAAGATTAAGTTGGTAAGTCGTTAGTTTCTGACGGAAATCACGGCCGTCGGTAACAATCCGTCAGAAATCCTGCCTTTTCTTGTAGTGTCTAGGATCATCAACAAGTTAAGCAAAGAAGAAAGAAAATGAAAACATAGTGGAAGATCCATGAAAACAGAAATGGGTATGGAGAGGAAGAGGAAAAAGTGATGTTTTCTCACCTTTGATCTTGAATCCGAAAATGACTTCTGGAGAGGAACAGGAGGAAGCAAAATGAGAAGGAAAAGAGAGAGGGAAGATACCATTTGGAGGAGAGGAGAAAAGTTGGTGTATGGTTATGGTGGAGGAAGAAAATGATGAAGGAATATGTTTTGTGTGTGGGAAGAGAATATGTGAGAATGAAGAATGAATGAAAAAAATGAGAGATTTGATGAGGGCTGCAGCAACGCGAGATTGGCCAAGAGGGAGAAGAAAATATCTTCTCAATTTAATTTGAATGGAGGGCGGGGGTTGAAGATAAAAAAAATCTAATGGTTCTAAATTAAAGGAAAATAAATGCATTTGATTGGTTCTCCAAATAAGACAAAAGCAATTCTTGGTGCACATGGGGAGGGAGTCATACGGTTGAAGTGTAACATCACGATGTTTTTAAGACCTTTATCTAAGTTTGAGTTTATATCCTAAGGATGTTTTGGAGGATTAGAATTTATTAGAGATCGTTAAAATATTTAAAAGTTGGGTTTTGAGTGTTATAATCGATTATCTTCTAAGCATAATCGATTATTGGTCCTCTTGAACAACGAAATGACAAACATAAAGCAATTAATTGATTATAGAGACCCACATAATCGATTAGAAGTCCCCCTGGTTTGAGAACCTAGAGTCCAGAATGTGTATAATCGATTAAATAATCGATTATGAGTCCAGAATGTATATAATCGATTATTAGCTTGCTGGAACTGAAAGAACATGAAATGAACCCAAATAATCGATTATTGAGTTTCCATAATCAATTATATGTTGTAAAATAATCGATTATCCTGTTCAATAATCGATTATGACAGCAGAACTTCTATAAATACCCTGTTCGAACCAAAAATGCAAAAATGGTCTTCTAGGGTTTGGAAATCGCATTCTAGAGAGATAGAAGTGAGAAAAAGTGAGGTAAATGCATGGAAATAAAGGAAATTCAAGGAAATCAAGAAGATAACACAGATTGGGGGAAGATTAAGCTACTTGGAGGTTGAAGATCAAGAAGATGAGGAAGAGAAGAGGAAGACGAGGAGGAGCAAGTGGTGCAAGGATTTAAGATCTCCAAGTGAGGTGAGGAATCACAATCTTTAAATCCCTCTAAGCTCTAAGAAGATTTTTATGCTATAAATACATTTTTGATGGTTTAAAGGAATATTTGATGGGTTTCTATGTTTGAAGTGGTTTTATTTCTAAGTTTAAGATATATGATTTTAAGGAATATTTGTGGATCTCTTGATATTTATGAGCAATAGACATTGTGAATGGGTGTTTATGTTTTAAATAGTTTCTCCTTTTGAAAGAATAGAAAATAGTTGTTGTTTTGGCTTCAACGACTCAAGAGGGGGGGGGGGGGGGTGAATTGAGTTTTCTTAAAAATATTTCCCTCTTAAAAACTTTTCACAAATACAAATCAGAGTTACGGATTTGTGGCCTCAGGATCTTTTACAAAATCGATGGAGGGTTTATATAAAATCTTGAATTGGAATATGATGCAGGTAAGAAAGATTAATTCATAATAGGTTTGGGTTCAAAACTCAATAATAACAAAATGCAGAAACCGATTAAACCTTTAAAGATTAAGAACAAGTTATGCAAGTTTCAGATATAAGCATTAACAATCAATAACGAACTTGCAGGTTTCAGTTTCAGTCTTAGTTCAGTTTCAACAATCAAGAATGTTTTTTATCAACTCAATTTTGAACACAGATAACACAGACTTGAATACAATCAGAAATCAGTTTTCAATACAGTTTATACAGATCAGGAACAGAAAATATATTGAACTTTAAACATCAAAATCATAGGTTCTTGATCATAAACAGAAAGTAAAGGAGTTTGAGTTTAGAGATACTACATAACCAAATTTATCCTATTTCAGTCACCTCCACCGTGTCCTACAGCCAGTCCCCACTCCACCTGTGGGATTTCACACACTAACACACAAGCTTTACCATGTAGCTTGAAAAACCTTTACACCACAGAGCACTCCTTCACCTCGAGATACCACACTCTTGCGAAGAGCCTCAATGTTCTTCCTTAGCGATACCTCACCCTAATTACTCAGAGAGACTCCCTCTCTCTTTACAATCAAAAGTAAAACAAAAATTGATTCCTAACTCTCAATAGTCAGATAAACAAATAGAAGCACTTATGAGAACGAAACACTATTTTCACAATAAGCTCAAGAAAGAAGATGAATGATTTTCACAATTTGATTTCGTATGTAATGAATGATATTCTAAAAGTGTTTCTTTGATCCCTCTTTATATAGAAAGCAAGTTATAGTCGTTGGGATCAATCAAAACAGATTTGGGTCTGATAACCGAATCTGTTTTCTTGATCTCAGTTCTTGAAATAAGATTTTACATCGGATCTTATAGAATTCACCTCCATCTTGAAAATAACCGCGTCCATCTAGCCATTAAGATTTTACATTCGGATGGGCTAGTAGACGAGCTCCATATGCCACGTCATTGGATGGATCTTCTCATTAAGATTTTAGCAAGTCCAAAGACATCTGTGGACGAGCGCTTCTGTCACTTTAGTGGACAAGCACTTCTGTCACTTTAGTGGACGAGCGCTTCTGTCACTTTAGTGGACGAGCGCTTCTGTCACTTTAGTGGGTGAGCACTTCTGTCACTTTAGTGGACGAGTGCTTGTATCGCTTTAGTGGACGAGCGCTTGTGTCACTTTAGTGGACGAGCGCTTTGGACGAGTACTTCTTATTTACAAAAATCATTTTCATTAACGAAAATTTATTCCTTTTAATGCAGGTTATGAAAATTGATTTTCTTCATGAATCTTTTTAATTGAGCTTTTTGTGACTAAGAGATTTCTTTCTCTTACAAATCATCTAAGACTTAAATCTAAATTTCTCCTTTAAGCTCTTGTCTTGATGATTCCTTGATCTCTGTCTTTGCTCTTTGATTCCTTCAAGTTCTTCCTTGAATATTCTCCTTTAATTGCTCACTGAACTTGTTGATTACTGCTTGATACATGTCTTTGCAATTTGACACTAAAACACTTGCATACACATTAAGTTGTATTTGTCATATATCAAATCTCTAACTCATTGAGTCTAACAATCTCCCCCTTTTTGATTATGACAAATCTTTTAACAAATTATAAGATAAGAGTATAAGTGTAGCAGAAGCTAAGTGTTTTCGACAGTTTTATATCATGGTATCAGAGCAGTCAGAGAAGAAGTATATCAGAGCAAAAAAAATATTATTAGACCAGAATTTGATTTACTCCCCACTAATCATGTAAGATTTTAAGCTCCCCCTCAACATATGCATGTATAGTTCGTTATTATCCCTTTTCTCTATATCATACTTTTTTCCCTCCATGTATAATTTGTTATTATTCCCTTTCTCTATATCATACTTTTTCCTCCCCCTTTTGGCATTATAAAAAAGGTAAAGAAAAGAAAATTCGATGCAATAGAGAAGGCAAGCATTTAATCATTCAAACATAGCATATAAAATTGTTCACGATAGAGGGATAGGTGCAGGGGCAAATAAAAAAGATGCGTCCAACTCGCATAGATATTGCAAAACTCTCTTCTAATCATTCATAGATATTCCAAATCAAATAATACAAGAATCAAAGCATATTTACACAAAGATATAGTCATATAATCAGTTTTTTAGAGATTAGATATAGGATTGATCGATTATGCCCAATTCTCTTCTAATGAAGAAGAAGCTTTCCTTGTTCAAGGGCTTAGTAAAGATATCCGCAAGTTGCTTAGTTGTATCAACATATTCAATCTCAATTTCTCTACTTTGTATATGGTCTCTAATGAAATGATGTCTGATTTCTATGTGTTTAGTTCTAGAGTGCATTATGGGATTCTTAGTTAAGTTAATTGCACTCGTATTGTCACATCTAATAGGAACTTGGTTTAGTTGCACACCATAATCAACTAATTGTTGTTTCATCCATAAAACTTGTGCACAATAGCTACCAGCTGCTACATATTCATCCTCTGCAGTGGATAAAGCCACACTAGATTATTTCTTACTGAACCATGATACTAATGAGTTTCCTAGTAAATGACAAGTTCCGCTAGTACTCTTTCTGTCTAGTTTACAACCAGAAAAATCAGAGTCTGAATAGCTAATTAAAGTACATGTAGCTCCTTTGGGATACCATAATCCCATGTCTTTTGTTCCTAACAGATGCTTAATTATCCTTTTAACTGTTGTTAAGTGTGATTCTTTTGGATTTGCTTGATACCTGGCACATATGCATACACTAAACATGATATCTGGCCTACTAGCAGTAAGATAAAGTAGTGAGCCTATCATACCTCTGAATTTAGAAACATTAACAGGTTTACCTTGCTCATCTTTGTCCAGATAACAGGAGGTACTCATTGGAGTAGCCATCTCCTTAGCATTTTCCATGCCAAACTTCTTGATCAACTCATTGCAGTACTTGGTTTGGATAACAAAGATTCCATTTTCAGTTTGCTTTATTTGCAGTCCAAGGAAAAAGTTTATCTCACCCATCATTGACATTTCAAACTCACTCTGCATAAGACTTGCAAACTCATTGCACAAATGCTCATTAGTGGCACCAAAAATTATTTCATCCAGATATATTTGTACAAGTAAAATGTTGTGTGCCTTTTTCTTAGTGAACAAAGTTGGGTCAACTTTACCTCTATTAAATCCTTTTTCATTGAGAAAATTACTTAACCTTTCATACCAAGCTCTAGGAGCTTGCTTTAAGCCATATAGTGCTTTAGACAATTTATAAACATGGTTAGGTAATTCATTATTCTCAAAACCAGGTGGTTGACCAACATATACTTCCTCTTGTATAAATCCATTTAAGAAAGCACTCTTAACATCCATTTGATACAATTTAAATCCCATTATGCAAGTATAAGCAAGTAGCATTCTTATAGCTTCTAATCTTGCTACTGGTGCATATGTTTCATCATAATCGATGCCTTCTTCTTGGTTATACCCTTTGGCTACCAATCTAGCCTTGTTTCTTACAATTATACCATTTTCATCTAGTTTATTCCTAAAAACCCATTTTGTACCTATTACTTGACAGTTCTTGGGTTTAGGCATTAGTTTCCAAACTTGGTTTCTTTCAAACTGGTTTAACTCATCTTGCATAGCCATAATCCAATGTTCATCAATTATAGCATCATCTATGTTCTTAGGTTCTACTTGAGACACAAATGCTATATGATTATTTCAAGATTGATCAAATAACTTTAATACCACAATGTAGACATATTATACAATGATATATAAGTCAACACAAAGATTCACAATCATAATGATAATTAGAAAACATATTCAATCAATATTATTTCTTTACTGTTACCCATTTTGTGTTTGGTGAAGGCTCTATGTCATGATTCCAATTTTTGCTCTTGACCTTGCTCCACACCTACAAAACAGAATTTCATATTTGTGCTATAGGTACCCAAGTCTGTTTGGGTCCTTCATGGTTAGAATATGATAAAGTTCCTTTAGGAACCCATATATACTTAGACTCATTATAAGCAGATTTTCTGTAATGACATGTAGAAGCTGTGTTACCTTTTCTAGCACAAAAATTGCATTTAACAAATGGTGTGTTTGATGTCTTAGGTGCAGCAAAAAATTTCTTGAAAGATTTCTCATGTATCTTAGGTTTATAGCCTATTCCAGCCTTATCATAAACACATTTTTGCTGTCCTAACAAAGCATTCAAGTTATCTCTACCATTTGTGAATCTTGCTAGGTCATTTTTCAGTTTTTTCACTCTCATTCAGTCTGTTCAACTACAATTCATGTTCTTGCAATTTTCCAAACAGTGTAGCAATAGTCATTGATGAGAGATCTATGGATTCTGAGATTGCAGTGACTTTAGGTTGTCATTCCCTGCTCAAGCATCTCATTACTTTGTTAATTTGATCCTCATTGGAGATTGCTTTTCCAAGACCAGCCAATTGATTTACGATGTGTGTGAATCTCTTTTGCATTTCAGTCATATGTTCTCCTCGATTAATGCGAAATAACTGATACTCATGTGTGAGGGTGTTCATTGTTGCTCTTTTGACGTCTGTGGTTCCTTCATGTGTTACTTGCAATGTATCCCACATCTCCTTTGCTGATTTGTAATTTGAAACCTTGAAAATCTCACGGCTTAAAGCAGATGTTATAATATTCTTAGCACATGCATTATATTGAACTCTTTTCTTATAATCCTCATTCCATTCAATTTTAGGCTTATTTCTTGGAGCACCATTAGCATCTACAGTGGAGGGGACAAATGGTCCATTCTCTACTGCATCCTAAATGTCTACATCTGCTGCCTCAAGAAAGATTACCATTCTTTCTTTCCAATAGATATACTCAGATCCATTGAAGGCAGGAGGGCGTGCAAGGGAAGCCCCTTCATTCAAACAGTTATTGGAAGCCATGCTCTTATAGATGTTAAGCCAAACTTAAGAGTTTAGCTCTGATGCCAATTGTTGTTTTGGCTTCAACGACTCGATGGGGGGAAGGGGTGAATTGAGTTTTCTTAAAAATATTTCCCTCTTAAAAACTTCTCACAAAACTTTACAAATCAGAGTTGCAGATTTGTGGCCTCAGGATCTTTTACAAAATCGATGAAGGGTTTATATAAAATTTTGAATTGGAAGATGATGAAGATAAGAAAGATTAATTCAGAATAGGTTCGGGTTCAAAACTCAATAATAACAAAATGCAGAAACTGATTAAACCTTTAAAGATTAAGAACAAGTTATGCAAGTTTCAGATATAAGCATTAACAATCAAGAACGAACTTGAAGGTTTCAGTTTCAGTCTTAGTTCAGTTTCAACAATCAAGAATGGTTTTTACCAACTCAGTTTTGAACGCAGATAACACAGACTTGAATACAATCAGAACTCAGGTTTCAATACAGTTTATACAGATCAAGAATATAAATTATATTGAACTTTAAACATCAAAATCACAGGTTCTTGATCATAAACAAAAAGTAAAGGAGTTTGAGTTTAGAGATACTACACAACCAGATTTATCCTGGTTCAGTAACCTCCACCGTGACCTACATCCAGTCCCCACTCCACCTGTGGGATTTCACACACTAACACACAAGCTTTACCAGGTAGCTTGAAAAACCTTTACACCATAGAGCACTCCTTCACCTCGAGATACCACACTTTTGTGAAGAGCCTCAATGTTCTTCCTTAGGTATAACTCACCCTAATCACTCAGAGACTCCCTCTCTCTTTACAATCAAAAGTAAAACAAAAATTGATTCAGATAAACAAATTGAAGCACTTATGAGGACGAAACACTCTTTTCACAATAAGCTCAAGAAAGAAGATGAATGATTTTCACAATTTGATTTCGTATGTAATGGGCTATATTCTAAAAGTGTTCCTTTGATCCCTCTTTATGTAGAATTCAAGTTATAGTCGTTGGGATCAATCAAAACAGCTTTGGGTCAGATAACCGAATCTTTATTCTTGATTCTGGTTCTTGAAATAAGATTTTACACCGGCTCTTATAGAATTCGCGTCCATCTTGAAAATAACCGCGTCCATCTAGCCATTAAGATTTTATATTCCGATGGGCTAGTAGACGAGCTCTGTAACACCCTATTTTTCGTATGCTTCTTTATTAGTAAATACATGCTTTAATTTGTTTAATTTTGATAAAATCCAGAGGATGATTTTATTTAAAATAAAATCAGTTTCTTGTGTTGTTTTACCTTATGAAGTCACAGTAAAATTTTCGGTCAAAAATTCAGGCTAAAATCGGTTTAGGTTCTCACTGCCAGTACAAGTTTACTGAGCTAGAGACCAAATTTTAATTCGTGAACGAGACAGTTAGTGTTTTTATGATGTTTTGTGTGGGGTTGAAGTTTTTCGAAAAATCTTGTTTGGGGCCAAACCTTAGGGATTTCTCGGGCGAAATCGTTGGGAAATACGATCGGGGAAGTCATTTGATATGCAATAGAGCAGGGCATCAAGAGGATGAAGTGACATGAAGTGATTTGATGTGAAGGCTATGCCACACCTCAAAAAGTGAATCTTGACTTTTTTCAAAAATCTCACTTTTTCATCTTTCTCTCTCTAACCACATCACATCACCTTAACTCCTTATCCTCTCTACAAGCAACCCACCTTCTTTCTTCTCTTCTTCTTCCTCTCAAAACCGTGATCTCTCTTCCCTCACTCTATAAATACTCTTCATTTCCACCCTTCATCACTTTCCTCCACTTTCTCACATTTACACCTTACTACATTTCTTCTTCTTCTTCTCTCTTACAAATTACATTTTTATCAAGCTTTTCTCTTAGAGTTCTTCATCAAAGTTGTTCATCTTGTTAAGGGTAATACTTCTATGTAGTTTTTTTTTTCAAAGTTTCATCTTTTATTTCAAAGTTTTCTTCATATGTCCTTTATGTGCTTTTAACTTCTAAAACCTCTCAAAAATGGTAGAAAACTCCTTTTGAGATGAAACCACTTTCTATATTCTTTTATTTACTCATACTATCACATATTAAAAGGTTGTGTAAAACAAAGTTTCCTAACCTCTTCTTCCTAAGGAGGCCGAAACCATGTATATGGTTTAGGTGAATCTTGTTTTTACTTTTACATGTATGAGTTTGTATTTGAGTTTCATTTCCAAGATGAGACCAAGGCTCCTTTATGTTAATGGATGCTATGTCTAAGTTATTGGAAAGTTTAAAGATTTTTACCCTATTTTTATGTAAAGACCAAAACCAATGAGTTTTAAGGCAATGATGTTTAAGTTTTGTTTTCCAAAATGATCATGGATTAAGACTCCTTGATAAAGAAGGATGCTAAGTCCAATAGATTGAAAAGTTTGAAGATTTCTAACCCCTGTTTCTTAGAAGGCCAAAACCTTAAATGGTTATGGCAAAGATGTTGAGTTTTGTTTTCCAAAGTGATCATGGACTAAAAAGCTCCTTATGTTAAAGGATGCTATGTCTAAGTGATTGGAAAGTTTAAATTATTTTCTTACTTTATTTTCCTATGATGGCCGAATGTAACATTTGACCTAGGATGTGTTATTTTATTTTGTTTTCCAAGATGATTATGGATTAAAGCTCCTTCATGTTAAAGGATGCTATGTCCAAAAGATTAGATGATTTAAAGATCTCTAACCTCAGAAACTTGTTAAGGCCGAACCTAAGAGTTCATGGTCTAAGACATTTGACCATTTTCCAAAATGATCATGGGTTCAAGCTCCTTACTATGTATGGATGCTAACCTAAAGAGATTGGAAAGTTTAGAAATTCCTAGCCTATTTACCTATGCTTGGCCGAAACCCTAAGTCAAGTACTTAGTGGGATTTTTAATTCAACTTTGTTAAAAGATTGTTGTTTATGAACTTCTAGAACTTAAGGATCATAAATCCAAGAGTCGCATAAATTTCGGAAACCCCTAATCCTAGTTTATTGTGTGAACCGAACCTATACCTTGTGGTTAGTGTTCTCGTGTTGATTTATTTTTTTTAACTCATTATTTTATGTTGGTAACCTTCATCCATAGCCGGAGAAGCGAGGTCGTTCGTTGACCTTCTTTTCAAATACAAAACTCTTAACTCCGACGTTAGGTAAGAGGGGATTTCCTAAAGATATTTAATAACTGTATGCATGTATGTGTTTAACAGGATATTTATATGTTGATTGAGCTTACTTGGTTATCTAATGTACTTGAAGTGTTATGATATTATCTGATGTTGAACTGTGCTTGTTCTAAATGTTATAATGCATATCTGTGGCTCTCAACTATGATATTAGCATTGAACTGAGAATATATACTGTTGTTGATTGAAAGTTTGGTAAGCCAGACTTGTGTCTGTGCTCAACTGTTCTAAGGATTAAAAACCTTAATAAGCTTTGAAGATGAAAGGATTGGTGTTTTTTCCAAAAGCTCATTAACTTAAAGTACTTATTTTAAATGTTGAAATGGTTTTGGTGAACTATTGTTACACAAGAGAAAAATCCTTTTCGAACTATGTGTCTTCATGTGAAAACTTTCAAGATTATTTGACAATATCCGATTGAGGATTTTTAAAGATAAAAGTATTTCAAAGATGCTTTATAAAAGATTTTCAAAGAAAAGGTTTTCTCCTAAATGATTTAGAAACTTTACGACAGCCTGGATAGGTTATCAAGGATTCAGTTTTGAATTTGATTTTCACTGAATGAAAAATAAGTACTTAAGAAAGAGAATCTAGTATGCAAGACGTCACCTCTAGTATTCAGTTATACGCACGTGATCTTGGATCAGTGTTAATTCAGGGCCATGAGTCCTATTCATGATGTTCTGGATTGAGAGTCCAATTCTCGAAATCGAGGACAGTGCGTTCTGATTTCCTTGTTGGGGACTGTGTGTCCTAATCACGTTGTTATGGACTGTGTGTCCTAATCACGTTGTTGTGGACTGTGTGTCCTAACCACGTTGTGATGAACGTTGTTAAAGGTGAATGTTGTTTTCTACGACCACAACCCTTGACTGTAGCATCGGTCTCGGGCGTTGTGATTGAGCATTCGGGCTATGTGTCCTATGCTTCTAAGTTTTCAAGTGATGGGGAAATGATGATTAAGTCGTTAGCTTTGAGCTGCGACAGCAAAAAAGAATGAACACAAAGAAAACCTTTTAAATAAAATATTTTCTCATGTGAATTTCCCCAAGCAGACGTGCTTTCTTACATATCAGATACAAGGTGGTATCTGGGAGTCAGTCCATGTGACCGGTTCAGAGGCACATGTGACGTTGCTCGTCCTGAGACCTTAAATGCATGAGGGTATGGAGGCAACTATCCGGTGGGCTAGAGATTGACCAACTCTAATTCTTCTCTAGTGGAAAACGGTGTTGATATCTCATGAGACTAAGTTAGAGCCTGATATTGAAGTGCATTGCATATTTTTCAAAGGTTGACTTTGTGGGTTTGAGACCCTTTGATATAACACTATTATGTTATGTATATGCATGATTTAACTGCTTATATGATTATGTGATGTATGTATCATGTATATGGTTGTTGTGGGATATATCTTATGACGGCATCTCACTCTTGCACATCTGTATGTTCTGTTCTTTTCTTCTTGTATCGGGTATGCACGTGCTTTTAGATGGATCCGAACGTTCCCTTGGCACAGTCAAGCTCGAGGAGCGAAGTGTTTGATCATGCTGGGACGGCAGGGAACTAGACTATACATGAGGGTGTGATGTAACGTCCCAATTTTAAACATCTGAAAATTTGATATCTTAATTAAATAGGAATGAGGGTTAGATGAATCAAATTTTTAGAATCAAAACATATATATATATATATATATATATATATATATATATATATATATATATATATATGTTTAGAGTAAAATTTAAGCAACTCAAAATCTTAATAGGCAACCACCTCAAATTAATTCCTTAGTTAAGGTAGTTTATCATTAAAAAAAATAAAAAAAATAAAATAATAATCAAAATAGTCAAAATATACACTTTGACTAAAGATTGGACTTTAAAACACTCTCTCATTTTATCCATCCTATACGGTTACCATTATTTTTCAACCTTGATTTGATTGTCATTTATGGCTATAACAATGCATTTATTCTCCCTTTAAAGTCACTTTAATTTATTTATTTATTTCCTTCACTGGACCTTACGGATTCTCCTTCAATATCAGTTACAATTCGTAAAACTTTGTTTCCACTATACAAGTATGACTATTTTCATTACTTGATAATTTAACACGTACCTGCACTCAAGTTTTTCATTACCTGAGAATTTAACACCTGCACCCACGTGGATTTATCTTGCAAGGCCACCATTTCAAGTTAAATTTTCTCTTTCTTTCGTGTTAACCACCGACCACCTCATCAATAATAAACAATAAACAAAAACTTTATATTACAATTACTCACTTATACTCTTCATCTTTTTCCCTTAACGGTGACCATTTTCTAGAGCTTAGAAACAAGTCAAAGGGGAGTTCTTACTTCTTCTTCACGTACCTCCAGAAATAGAAGAAAATTTCTTCTCTCCTTGCCAAGACAAAACAAGAAGTTTCCTTTCCCCTCTTCATCTCTTCACTTGTTGGAAAGCTTTTGATTTTTCTCTTTTGAAGGGAGCCACACAATTCTAGCCAAAAGGAAAGTTGTATAACCTTGGAGAAGGAGGAGACTGAGTGTGGGTTTTTGATCTTCAACTTGAACAAATTTCTTCTCTACAAGGTGGGGAGAAAGTAACCGACATCGTCGGGGAGGCAAGCATAGAATAATAATTATATATATGCATGTGTGTAGGGTGCCCCAGACCCTACTAGGATGTCGAATAATCAACAATGGCTAAACCCAAATAAAATAATATTTTAATGTTGTGATGGGTTTAGTGGTTGTAGGTTTATCGACTCTAAGTCGTTGATTTTATACTGGTTGAGGTTGTCTGAAATGCGTGTTGCTATGCTATGTGATTGATTCATGATTTTCTGTGATTTTCTATATTTAACATGTTGAATATGTTCACATGAATATTTTATATGTGAGAATTGATGCTGACTGATTTTATGATGAATATATGTCTGTATGGATAAGTTGAGAGTTAACACCGTGGTAATGCCTTGAGACGGCGGCTTTGAAGCCGGGGATGTATGGGCATCCGCTGTGAGAAAATAAATGGATAAGGTTCCGGTGTTAACTATAGTGATGGTTGTTGCACTGCATTTTGCCAAGGTGGCGAGCCGTATGACTGGGAGTCGTACGAGGTTAGTTGTACTCGAGTGCGAGTACGGATTATGGAGGGGCCGGTCTGTGAAGGGACCTTGGGGATGTAAAACTGGACTCGGGAGGCTCACAGTGACCATTAGTTAGCTCCTAATGTGTCATGTACCCCGATAGAGCCTAGTTATCTCGACTTTACCCTGAGTATCCACGTCTAAGGTTGACTATCCGAGGCGACCCAGATACCTCTGATGGAGCTGAGCTCACAGGGAGATGCACTCTTATGGGTCACGGCGAGCGGAAAAGTTGCCTAGACAAACTAACTAATGTTCCCTAAGCGAATAGGCTTGATAAGGGAATATCTCGGGGTTAAGACCCGGATGAGAGATATCGGCCGATATGCATAGGAGTGAGACTCCTTAGAGGATTGATCTAAGAGTGAATTTGAGGATGAACTGTGTTGGTTTGATTCGGAAGATGGTTGTTCATTACTTGTCACATGTGTTATATGTATATGTGATTGTTGTTCTATGTGTTCCCATTCCCATTTTTATGACTATGTATTGTTGCTTATCTCCCTTCTACTCTATATTTCTCTGTATGTAAACCGATAGATGAGCAGCGTCAGCAGGACAGAGACAGTGGCGGATTTGGGTTATCGGTCGAGGCACTATCTGCAGAGGATCCCTCCCCGGATCCCAATACTAGGCGACGTTGAGATCGTCTATCATGATGATCGTGGATGGCAGGTCGACCACTCACGATTCTTCATGACGTACATCTGCCTGGTTAGTTTTTACATACGGATGGAAGATGGTCCTTACTTTCACTTGGATGGCTCGTATCACATTTCACAGAGGTTACCCTTTTCAGAGATGTGGTATCCACCTCGTCAGAGAGAGTTCCCTGACGACATGTGGAACATGGTGGATCGCTCAGTGGCGACTAGCCGTGTTGGTGTAGTGCAGAGGGGTCGGAGGCAGCGGAGTGTTCAGACGATGTATCACTATCGTCACCGACTCGTCGTCATGAGCAGTGATGAGTCTGTTTGGGAGCCGAGGACCCGATACGGCAGAGTCTACCGACGCACCTATGGAGAGGGAGAGGGTAGCTCCAGGCGCCCATATCGTCGGTGATATGGTTCTGTCGGATGCGCTTGCTAGGTTATGGGCCTTTGTGAGCTGATTTTGTATTTTGGATGTATTTTGAGAGGCGGGCTGGGTAGCTCTAGGACTTTTCTCCTGTTTTCTGTGAGCAGTTTATGTGTTATGTCCAGTTTTAGTTTGACAGTGTTTGTATATTTTAGTAAACCTAGGATCCCTCTATTGGGATTTATCATACTTGGGCGACAGACGCACTTATTATGTATATATAGCGGATGTGTGTTTTATTTCGTTGTGCATGTTTTAAACGAATTTAATTTTATCGCTTCTTCAAATTAATTTAATTTCGTATGTATAATCACTCTAACGTTAATACAACGGATTAAGGCTTAGTTAATTAGGATTTATTTAGTGGGACATCGGGGTGTCTCATTTGGTGGTATCAGAGCAGTTCGGTTCTAAACCGGACTGTGGGGTAAGGTTCAGTTCCGACATTATTAGCTGGATCCT